>BLKM01000700.1:2563633-2808633 GCA_013340265.1 Coptotermes formosanus
GGCGCCCCCCCCCCCCCCCCCCGAGAACCAGCGAAATTAAAAAATGCATACATCATATGTGTGTGTGTGTGTGAGTGTGTGTGTGTGTGTGTGTGTGTGTGTGTGTGTGTGTGTGTGTGGGATGGCATTCATGAGGAGATTACGAAAATGTCTCGTACGAGTTGGCGACGACTTCGAGTTGAATATGATTCTGACATCGTGACAAGGCAAGATACAGGAAATCAGCTACACATATGCTGCCCACTTTAATAACGTGTGGCCCTGTTATACCAGAGAAGTCTTCTTTCTTTTGCAGTGGCGCAACAGCCCAGGGCCGTCCTAGGCCGCCTCGTTTTGAGGTTTCTAGATCACACGCGCGCGCGCGCGCAAGGTAGGTCTCCTCTAAATGAGTGACTAGCTCATCGCATAAACCTACATAAACCACAACAAACAACAGACGAACATCCAAGCTGCAGCGGGACCCGAAACCGCGATCCCAGCAATCAAGCGGCTGCAGACTTACGCTTTGCAACCGTACGGCCACACAGATCGGCTAGAAAGGTCTTAGCTTGTTTATAAAGAACACAGCCTGACAGCAACTTTTACTTAATCTAGGCTACGGCAAATTTAATATTATTCATACCACGCATTGTGCTTGCAGTCATTTATATACACCGACTAATGTACTGATACTGTACGATGTACTCCTTTGTATTGTCTCCCTGATGATATATCGCTCAAACATGTAGGAGGGTTTTAAGTTCACGGATAACTTACAATTGTACACAATTTCTGCGCAATTGTTGATGTATGCAGCTGACTGGAGGCTACGGCAGTTAATGGTACCGAGCAGTGAGATTCACGCCGAAGACATGACCATGGCTGTTACTTATTGCCACTTCCCGATTTCTGTAAGAACAACTAAATACTGTTAAACCGACGATAAAAAACCTCATCACCAGTAACGAATGCAGCAACATGAACGAAATTAACCTTTTAAAGCCTAGCGGTAACTTTACGTACCGCCAGGTTTAACATTAAACAATTCTACGTGGTGCCCACATTGCGTTTATGTGTTTTGTACGGATCTCAGAACAAACAGCGACTTTTGCCTTATAAAACATTAACAGACTGGCTTTTATAACCGAAGTGGAGAGTGTTTACAGCGCGGTACGAGCTGATTCCTTATATAAAAGCGATTACCTTCCGTCTTTAAAGGGTTAAAGATTACCAAAACAGCACGTTATTTGCCTATGACAACGATTCATTTGAATTTACATTATTCCGGCCATTGACACAAACAAGCTTCGCTGATCCAAAATTCCTAACATCAACAATTTGCCTGTTTATTTCCGACAAGACATATTTTCAATAAATCAGTACGTACACGAAATATGTCCTGAAGTTTAAGTAATGCTTCTTCGTGGGATGTAACCAAATGCAGCTGCCAGGTAAACGAAGAAAGTTAACAATTTGGAGCAACCGAAGAGAACACAAAATATAATAATTAATACGCTCAGACGTGTGTCCACAAAGGTTTATTAACACTTTATGCTTATTATATAGCCCTCTAATATTTCATTAACATTATAAGTGCTTGCTCGATTTCAGCATTCACAGTTCTACATGTATGCTGAGACATAAGTACTGGCTTCATCGTGTTCTTGTATATTGTCCAGTCTCTACTTGGCTACATTAATTTTAGTGTTGCCGTCACCGCTTTCTCACATTTCATAACTACACTTCTACATTCTGCGTATGGAACACGGAAGCAAAAAAGCTGCCTTATCTCCTAAATTACTGTGGTGATATATAATACATCCTTATAAATTATTCAGCAAACTGTAAACAGATTTTTTCACACTAACATGCACTCACTGCAATCCTGGCAAATTCACAACAGATATGTTCCTCACACATAACGATATACCCACCACGCTAAGACGAGTTGTGGCTACGGTTTACAATACCGGGATGCCGGGACCCCGCCTGTCATTTATTTCGTGTATTCAAATATCGGTATTGATACAAAGATACCGGTTTTTCGGTACTAATTTAGAAAATAATTGTTCATGATTAATGTTCTAAAATCGACAACATTAAATCATTAATATTACTGAATTTGCAACTAAGTGATTGTTATACACAATACAACTGGAACGGAAACCTGAAAACGTCATGGAACTCACATCGGTTTACTACACACTCCGTTGCACACAAAATAAATAGTAAATATTGTACGTTAGTGAATAAATATGTACCAAAATTAGATACAGTTTAAAAGGTGACATTATTGACTGCTTACGTTTCTTAAGAGCGTACTTTATTCGGACAGGTAGTGTGGATGCTTAAACAAAACTAAAATTTGCAGTATCAATATTCAAATTTTGTTTCTAGAATAATTGTATTTTTAATAACATTTTGCCAGAATATTTATTAATGTAAAAAAATTTTGATTTAAAACACGAATTCAAGTAATTGCTTGTTTTTTCCTTACGTCATCGCACCTAACTGTCGTCAAAATTTATTGAGAAAAATATTTGTTTTCGGAACACCGGCATCCCGGTTTCATAAATTAAAAACGCCAAAATACCGATATTAAGATTTTGACCGGTATTGTGAGCCCTAGTTGTGACCCATAACATAACTAGGCTGCAGGGAACAGTAAAGTCTCGGTTCCTGCGGTACCATATCACCGACGGACCCGTACTGCGAGTCGTGGAAGTGTTCCATATTCTCACATTCCGGTCGTCATTCCCCAGTGTTCCGACAACGTAGGCTGATGTATGTGTAAAAGCAAAGTTGTCCCTGCGTTTAATTACGCCACACGCCAAGAAGATTTACATAAAATAGAAGTACAGTTCCACGCTGTCTTTAACCTCGGCACTACATGAGTGGTCAGCTTTACGCCACTCTTGCTTTACGCCTGTGGAAGAGCCTTCGGTACCCACCGAACAAGAGACTGGGTGGGCCCCAGAGCCAGTCTGGACACTCTGGGGAACAGAAATTACCGTGTCCCTGCCGGGAAGCGAGCCCAGATACCTCGGCTGTCCAGCCCGTAGCGCAGGAAAACACAGACTGCCCCGAACGTGAGTCGAAACCGCACAGAAGCATGCGCGCGACCTAAAACCGCAAAGTGTAAGCTGCAAATATGTAATGTCACTACTTTATTAATTTAAGTAATGAAGAAATGCCGCGCTTAATTGAAAGCCTATTTAAATTGTTTAGATTTTCCAATTAAGACCATAAATACGTGTATGTAAATTTGTAAAAACAACGCTTCCCACAAAACGCTATTTCACAATTCTACCACGTGCATTCACTACGACGGAGGGCTGAGAACCAAAAAGCCAGAATCCATTAAGGGACTGGCATCCATCCCAACCCCGATTTTCCTTTATTCTTTCAGCTTTCTTTTTTCAAAATGTCCCTGTTCTGTAGCAACATCATATGACCTTTCACATTCACAGCACCGGGTAATCTGAAATAGCAAGAGCTCTCTACTCCTCAGAGAACTCGCAAGACAGAACTCCCACGCGCACACATTTATACTTACTACTTCTAGAATCAAGAAGGAAGAGTAACATTAATCAAAAACACCTGCTCCCAGACCCCTGCCGCTGAATAAGGATTCCATACTATTTATCAAAGTACGAGCCTTCGGAAGTGTAGGAAACACAGTATGGTAACCCTTTCAAGACAAAGATTAACCAGGATTACATTTAAAGAGTCAGTTTGTAATGAGCAGTAAACACACTTCGACTAGGTTTTAAAAATTACTGTGTTACTACTGTATAGACAAATATTTGTTGTTTAGTCTGAACCCGCATAAAACACAAAAATGCAGTCGACGGGCAGAGCGTGGAGTTCCTTAAAGTTGAATCCTGTGGTACACAAAGTGACCACGGTACTTTAAAGGGTTCGATAATATAATTCTACAAAATCTTACAGGCACTGAACGTACACCGTAACATTACGGCGCGTTCGCATAATTACTGTTGAAGCCAAAACTCAGTAATTCCGCGTTCATTTCCTAGTAACACGGAGGTGACCTTATTTGTCCTCACTACGGCGTAAACGGAATGATTTTCGGAAACAAAAAGTTGAACATGAAATGTGTGTTTTGATTTTCTCTACAACTTTTGTCTGAAACATTTCTCATTCTAAGAAGAACTGAGTGAGTCATCACAAATTTACATAAGCCTTTACAAAGTATCCATTATCCATATCAGATTTTGATCACACTTGAGTTCTCTTGACAGATTTTCGAAAAATCCTCAAATATAAAATTTCACGAAAATCCGTCCAGTGGGAGCCGAGATGTTCCATGCGGACAGATGGACAGACGGACGGACGAACAGACAGACACGACAAACCTAACAGTCGCTTTTCGTAATTTTGAAAACGCACGTCAAAGGTGGTATCTGCAACTCCAAAAGTTCTAAATGCCAATAAAATTAATTACCGTGTTCACAAATCCTGATGAAGGCATTATATTCCTGAAGCGATTCTCCTGCAACTTTCAGAATTAGATATCAGCCCGGATAAGGGCGACCTCCAGACTCAGAAGCAGGGAGCAGTGTTAGGTGCCCAGTGTTACAATTTCTGAATACCAGCTCCTTCAGTAAAGTACATGCATTTGCCAAACAGGGCTGCTGGTAACTGACAAGCCTGCTAAGGGCTGCATCAGGACGAATGACCGCAACACTAAGGGACCTGATTACTGATGCACTTGTAAGCACTGCAAAGCCAATTCTCTCCCCCACCTGGAAGAATAAAGCATCTTAACGATGCTGTACTACAGTCACAAGCATCAGTTTTGTTGAGCAAATTCGACTGCCAGCATAATAAAGCGCCGTCTTCTTTCACACAGCAACGCGTGGAGGACTGGGATAAGTTTAGCCATTTAAAGACGAAGCGTATCTGTTTTATATAAGGACTCAGTGCGTACCGCGTTGTAAACACTCTCCACCTCGGTTATAAAAACCAATCTCTTAATGTTTTATAAGGCAAAAGTTGCCGTTTGTTCTGAGATCCGTATAAAACACATAAACGCAGTGTGAGCAGCACGTAGAATTTTTTAATGTTAAACCTGGTCGTATGTAAAGTTACCGCTAGGCTTTAAAAGGTTAATAATCCTATTTAGCTACACACGCAGCAAATCCTTCAAGTACCAATACGCACCTACATTAGAAGTTGGGAACAAACTGATACCAAACAGTCTCATTCTGACACATTCTGTGATTACGAGCAAGCAGGATAAATGTGTAAACATTAAACTGTATACCCCGAGAAGAAACGGACTGAAATTGTGACGTTACCCTGCTCCCATGAGGCATGCCTGCACAGATACACAAGCCAGGTGGCCGTGATTGTCGAAAAAAGGTCGTTAGGACAGGTAGCATAGCTATATTTTATGGCGCGCGAGACGGGAGTGTTTGCCCAGAACAAAAATTGTGAACTTTGAAAAAATCACATTTTGCTCAGTTTCCTTTTATTTGGCTCAATAATGTAAAATCTACTGAGCGAAGAAAATTATTTTTTATTTAGCACATTCATTTTGCCGTCCATTTGAATCTGCCGTCAGGGGCGACCGCACCACTCGCCTCTCCTCCCCTTAGCTATGCCTCTGGCCATGCAGCTGCGCGAGCGTGCTAGTACTTCGGTCGGTGTTGCAGCCTCGACCTTTACCGATGAATGTTATCTGTAGCTAGTAACGTCGCTTAGTGTTTTAAGCCGTCTGTCAAGAAATCTTCCAACTTCCTGGCGTGCATATTCACGTCCAGTGCAATTTCGGTCTAACCCCAACGTCTATAATGTATGAAAGCAGATCGCTGGATGCCATAGCTAGTGAAGGAAGATGTCAAATTTCACGTCGAAATTTCAACAGGCTTTGTGCTAGTTTCAAAGAAATATCGAGCAAAGAGGATCACTGCCTCGGCCATCCTACCATTGGACAGCATAATCTCTGACACGGGCAGCACCATACAGTATACTAATATTACCAATCTTCAGGGGAATAAAATGGACATACCTCCAACAACTTAGTATTGTGGTTCTCATTATGGATGCTCCAAATTCGAATCTCCACCCGACACTGGGTATAATTACAATTTATGGCTGTTCTCACACCCTTGAGGGGATGTATCGATAAGTAACTTTATACAGGTCATGGTAGTATTTTTCCACTCCTTCCTACTCATCATTCACAACCACTCCTTCATCTGACGTTACGCAAAAACAAATCAAGCACAATACGTAAGGAAATGAGCCCACCCCACTTCTAAACGATAGTGAGACTACACTGCCTTCTACTGTTCGAGACTAAAGACCATGGCAATCATTAACCATCCAAGCAAATAGAATATTCTGGCAGATGTGATTTCAGGCTTCCGCCGCCATGTCGATGAGATTTGCGCTCTTCGGGGATATCACACAGCGCAGAGTGGTAATTCTCTACCACTCTACGCTGTGTGGCATCCCAGAAGGGCGCAGATCTCATTCTGGCCGATGTTTAGATTAAAATAAAATCACATGATGTCTGCTGGAAGTCACGTTACAAACTACGAAAATATTTTCGTTGGCCACATAGGTTGCAGCTTACCACTGAAGAAACTAAGAAATATACGGCACACACTTAAAATGGTGAAAGGAAGCCAAGAGAAATTCCAATCTGAGTATCGATGTGTAATTAAACACATGACTGTGATCATACAGTTTAACAATTTAATATTTAGTGGTTAGTATTTAATATTAAAAACCCCTGCATTCTGCCCGCATGGTGTACATGTAATGCGTTTCCTAAGATTCGCAAAACGCACAGCGATTATTTCCCTATACAGCATTAACTGGTACGTATTGGAAATTTGGACAGTGTGTTCTCTGTCATGAAGGAACTGAGCTGTTTGACAAACAGGTATCACCGTTTCTGAGGAATGCGCCGCCTCCATAGTCAGGGCAAAACAGTATCCTCTCGATGGACGCACCATGTCCCTCAGAAAAGTTCGTATCCATGAAACTACACGGCATCACATCCCATAAGACACTAATATTCAAGCCTGCAAATAATGCGCACATGTCAGATTACAAGAGCCTACACAAATCACCCTGACAAGAAAATGACGAGGGGAATAATAATCCCGTGGGCCGGGTAGCCCGTGCCACTAAATTTTGTAAAGTGGTGCGTGTCGGTCATGAATGTGGAAACTGACACCCTTCTGGTGCCTAGAATTTTGACACCGCTCCTACACTTCTGGACCCCTGATACCGTTGGAAGATCCACGAGTTTCTCTTACAACGCTTCTTTACAAAGGCTGTTAACCTGATGATGGCCACCACTGACAGTCGAAACATGTCGCCATAAACTGTGTACTGTAGAATACTGAAGTTGTGTTAACGGTGACAAGCATTTTATTTCCGTAAAACTGCAGCGATATACCAAACACAACGAGACGTCGCAGTCCAAAACTGTCCACAGCCCTACGCCAGCGGTTCTGGCCCGATGGTCGTCACCCCTTTATACTACAGCGTTCCCATTTAGCAGCTTTTGTTTCACAGACTTCGTTATTATTATAGGCCTAATTATAAATCTTTCGAGAAAGAAAAGCAAGTATATAGGCCTTGAACGAAATTAGGTCGTCCTCACGAACGACTCTATTATTTACGCGGTCGGTACTATCTCACAAAGGCAACACCATGTACTTCTGCAGCGACTACAATAGAAGCTGTACTCTAATAAAACTTCGAATACGAGGTCAAAATGCTACTCCATCATCCGTGTAGGGAGTGGAAGAACGCAGTCTTCACGAAATATTTTGTTACCTTGATGCTATTCCTGGTCCGCACGTCGGAGGTAAATGGTTCGAATCATGACCGGGATCCGTTAACCTGAAGTTTTTCATACTTTTCTTCAGCCGAGTTCAAGAAGAGTACTTTAATCCTTTAAGGACTAACATTAACCTAATTACATTTCAAGATTCAGCTCGTACCGCGAAGTAAACACTCTCCCTCTCGGTTGTAAAAACCAATCAGTCAATGCTGTGTAGGGAAATATCCCTGCTTGTTCTCATATCCATACAAAACGCATATACTAAATGCAATGTCTGGGCACAACGTAAGGTTGCCGCATGTCTAACCCAATGGTGCATTATACTTTAACTGGCTGAAGAAGGTTACAGGACGCCCCTTCCATCCCCGGACGTCTTCATGGGGTGGGCCAAATTAAGAACAGGACCAAATGTGCATTTTCACCTTTCAGAACAGATCAAAATGTCAACTAACAATCAGCAGTTAAGCATGAATGGTTACAAACATGTAAAGAAGCATTCTCAGACACTCTCGCATCAGGTACAGAAGAAACATTATAAAACACAAATGGAAGGAGGAAGTTGGATTTAGAAGTAACACCGCTCGCATTCTAATGAGTTAGAGCCGTCATTAGAAAGTACGAGAAAGAAAATTAGAAGATAGTTACAGGGCAAAATGACGATTAGACCAGGAGGAGACACAATGTCCATGATGTTGGCAACCAGCTACGTGAAGAACAGGTCCGCCTAACCCGTTGCTCGCGGGAAAAATGTTGCCCGCGGAGACATTTGAAATGAGAAAACGCCTTTTAACCCCTTCCCTGGCAAAGCCGAGATAGAATGCCGAAACAACTTCGAAAACTTCTGAACTGTTTATTTATGGATTCATACATTAAATTCCATGTTAAGTGGGTCCCTGTCACCACGGCATGGCGCGTCCTCGGGTTGCGGATGGAGGAACGGCCTCCAGGTATGGAGGGTAGCTGCGAATACATTGAATAAGCAGTCGCGGACAGCCGACAAGGGGTGATCCTCCAGCTTGGGGGTTGGGCGAGGTGCTAACAACTCCTCACCGTAAAAAATTATGATGTTACGAAACAGCCTACAAAGCCTCGGACCTGGACCGATTCTTTGGTACGACCCCAGCTACGGAAAAAGGATATGAGTTTTGGAACATGGAATGTGAGGAGCATGTATAGGCCAGGGTCACTTATGACAGTGGCCAGGGAATTAGCTAAGTACAAGTTAGATTTAGTGGGTGTACAGGAGGTTAGGTGGGACAAAGAAGGGACTGTAAGAGCCGGGGAGTATACTTTTTTCTATGGCAAAGGGCAGGAAAATCATCAATTGGGAACAGGTTTTTTTGTGCACCAGAGAATGGTATCAGCAATCAAGAGAGTGGAGTTTGTTAGTGCTAGGATGTCATACATAGTGCTGAGAGGCCGCTGGTGTAATATCATTGTTCTGAATGCGCATGCACCAACGGAAGAGAAGGGTGATGATTCAAAGGACAGCTTCTATGAGGAATTAGAAGGGGTTTTTGATCATTTTCCTAAATACCATATGAAAATTCTGTTAGGAGATTTTAATGCAAAAGTGGGGAGAGAGGATATTTTCAAACCGACTATTGGGAATGAGAGTTTACATCAGGATAGCAACGATAATGGTGTTAGAGTAGTAAACTTTGCCACATCAAAGAATCTAGTTGTTATAAGAGCACTATGTTTCCGCACCGACATATTCATAAATACACCTGGACCTCTCCTGATGGGAAGACTCACAATCAGATCGATCACATATTGATAGATAGGAGACGGCATTCCAGTATACTCGATGTGCGATCTTTCAGGGGAGCTGACTGTGATACTGATCACTATCTGGTGGTTGCGAAAGTTAGGGAAAGACTGGCAGTAAGTAAACAAGCAGCACAGAAGTTTGATGTAGAGAGATTTAATCTCAAGAAGCTAAGTGAACTAGAGGCTAGGAAACAGTATCAGCGTAAGATCTCAAACAGGTTTGCAGCTCTGGAAAACTTAAATGTTAGTGAGGACATGAATAGGGCTTGGGAAAACATTAAAGAGAATATCAAAATCTCAGCTCAAGAGAGTCTAGGTCTACACGAACGGAAGCAGCATAAACCATGGTTTGATGCAGAATGTGCAGAATTTTTAGATAAAAGGAAGCAGGCTAAAATTCAGTGGTTGCAGAATCCAAACCAAAATAATGGAGATAATCTGCACAACGTAAGACGTGAAGCTAGTAGACATTTCAGGAACAAAAAGAAGGAATATCTGAAAGCTAAAATTAATGAAATTGAAACAAACAGTAAGAAGAAGAATATAAGAGACTTGTATAGGGGTATCAATGAGTTCAAGAGGGGGTACCAGCCTAGAAGTAATGTAGTAAAGGATGAGAAGGGTGACCTGGTTGCAGACTCCCACAGTATTTTGGCTAGGTGGAGGAATCATTTCTCCCAGCTGTTGAATATACACGGGGTTAATGATGTTAGGCAGATTGAAGTACACACAGCAGAGCCACTAGTGCCTGAGCCCAGTGCCTTTGAGGTTGAGATGGCTATTGAAAAACTAAAAAGTCACAAATCACCAGGTATTGATCAGATTCCAGCAGAATTGATTAAAGCAGGGGGTAGGATTATTCGGTCTGAAATCCATAAACTTATTATTTCTATTTGGAATAAGGAGGAATTGCCTGAGGAATGGAAGGAGTCGGTCATTGTGCCTATTTATAAGAAGGGTGATAAGACAGATTGCAATAACTATCGAGGCATATCACTTTTGTCGACTACGTACAAAATTCTATCCAACATCCTTTTGTCAAGGTTAACTCCATATGCAGAGGAAATTATTGGGGATCATCAGTGTGGATTTCGACGTAACAGGTCAACCACTGATCATATATTCAGCATTCGTCAAATACTTGAGAAAAAATGGGAATACAATGAGGCAGTTCATCAGCTATTTATAGACTTCAAGAAAGCCTATGATTCAGTTAGGAGGGAGGTCTTGTATAATATTCTCATTGAGTTCGGTATCCCCATGAAACTAGTAAGGTTAATAAAAATGTGCCTAAGTGAAACATATAGCAGAGTTCGGGTAGGCAAACATCTGTCTGACACGTTCCCTATTAAGAATGGCTTGAAACAAGGAGATGCTCTGTCGCCATTGCTTTTCAACTTTGCTTTAGAATATGCCATTAGGAGGGTTCAGGCAAACCAGGAGGGCTTGAAATTGAATGGTACACATCAGCTTCTGGTTTATGCTGATGATGTTAATATATTGGGCGGAAGCGTACATAGCATAAAGAAAAATGCAGAAGATTTAATTATTGCTAGTAAGGAGATTGGTCTAGAAGTAAATGCTGAGAAAACTAAGTACATGGTCATGTCTCGAAATCAGAATGCACGACACAATCACAACATAAATATAGATAATAAATCCTTTGAAAGGGTGGAAGAATTCAAATATTTGGGAGCAACCCTAACGAATCGAAACTCCATTCATGAAGAAATTAAGAGCAGATTGAAGTCGGGGAATGCTTGCTATCATTCGGTGCAGAATCTTTTGTCTTCGAGGTTGCTATCCAAAAACACAAAGATTAGGGTATACAGAACTATAATTTTACCTGTTGTTCTGTATGGATGCGAAACTTGGTCTCTCACACTGAGGGAGGAACAAAGACTGAGGGTGTTCGAGAATAGGGTGCTGAGGAGGATATTTGGGCCTAAGAGGGACGAGGCGACAGGGGAGTGGAGAAGACTACATAACGAGGAACTTAATGACCTGTACTCATCACCAAATATTGTTCGGGTAATCAAATCGAGAAGACTGAGATGGGCGGGGCATGTGGCACGTATGGGGGAGGAGAGAGGTGCATACCGGATTTTGGTGGGGAGACCCGAGGGAAGGCGACCACTTGGGAGACCCAGGCGTAGATGGGAGGATAATATTAAGATGGACATTCGGGAAGTGGGATGGGAGGACATGAACTGGATTGATCTGGCTCAGGATAGGGACAGGTGGCGGGCTCTTGTGAATGCGGTAATGAACCTTCGGGTTCCATAAAATGCGGGGAATTTCTTGACTAGCTGAGAAACTGTTAGCTTCTCAAGAAGGCCTCTGCTCCATGGAGTTAGTTAGTTATACATTAAATTCCCAATTCATTTTGCAAAACTGTGCTAAAATAGACACTCTAACGTAAGTTGTACAGCGAACTTTTTATGAATTTTCCTCGTATTAGCACTACATTTTATTGTACATAATGTATAGAAAAATACACAGTTAAATTATAGTTATATGCGTACTTATTAATTGTTCACTCCGTGCACCACATCCCATGTTGCCCGCATGCATACCAAATTCTGCCGAAGTTACCTGCACCACAGAAAAGGTTGATCAGAGCTGATGTAAAAACAGTGTTTGCCATTTTCTTGCCCTAAAACACAGAACCTAACCGGAAGCAGTCGACATGTAGGAACCATCGTTCCTACAACCAACTCCATCGAGAACAGTCCTTAATGAGACACCAGCAACCGCTGACGTTGTCGAGGAACATCCAGCCACATGAAGGAACCTTAACAAAGATTCATTATCGCATCCACAAAAGCCCGCCAACAGGAAGTGTGTACCTCAAGCGCAATGGATATAGTACACACACACACACACACACACACACACACACACACACACACACACAAAACACATACATACATCTCTTTCGCTCTCTCTTTATCTCTCTGCTATTCTCTCACCAAGACCGGGTTTTCAAATCGGCACCCTCCATTCCATCTTTTCCGAGTCAAACTCCTCAATGCACTTCTCGTCTCTCCCATGTCTCCTTCATCCGATCCTCCTTTACTTTAACCCTTTAGAGACGAACCGTATCTGTTTTATATAAAGACTCAGTGCGTACCGCGCTGTAAACACTCTCCACTTCGGTTATAAAAACCAATCTCTTAATGTTTTATAAGGTAAAAGTTGCTGTTTGTTCTGAGATCCGTACAAAACACATAAACGCAATGTGGGCACCGCGTAGAATTTTTTAATGTTACACCTGGCGGTACGTAAAGTTACCGCTAGGCTTTAAAGGGTTAATTTCCTTACGTAATAGCATTGGCTCAGAATAGGGACAGATGGCGAGTTCTTGCGTACATGCTGATGGATCTTCGGTTTGACTAACATGCGGGCAATTTTTTGACTAGCTAAGGAACTAATGACTTCCCACAAAGGACTCTTGCTTCACACACGCTACCATCATTTCGTCGTGAGTACGAAACCATGACGCTCCTCAATACTGTACCGGTATGTAATATCCACCATTTGTCTTCCCTTCCTCCCGTGATTGGTCCACACGTTCCCCACAGCACCCTACTGAGCATGTTGATGTAGTGGTGACGCTATGGACTTCAATTAGATAGATGCCAGGCTCGAATCTGGATGTAGTGACGGTCTTCTTCAGTTCCTGATGGAAAATATCAGGTTTGTACCACTACTGGGTTATCACCGCTCCCTTCTTTGTCCTCTCCAATTTACCATTATTCATCATACTATTCGACTTTATAATCGGAGATACTGGCAGTATACCTAAGGAAGATAATTGGGCCCAAGAAGTACGAAGTAACAGGAGAATGGAGAAGACTACATAAGGGGGAGCTTTATGACCTGTACTCACCCAGTATTATTCGGGTGATCATATCGAGAGGAATGAGATGGACGGGGCACGTGACAAGTATGGCGGAGAGGAGAGGTGCAGACAGGATTTTGGTGGGGAGACCGGAGGGAAGGAGACCACTTGGAAGACCCAGGCGTAGATGGGAGGATAATATTAAAATGGATCTTCAAGAGCTTGGATGGGGGACGTGGACTGGATTGATCTGGCTCAGGATAGGGGCAGGTGGGGGGCTCTTGTGAATGCGGTAATGAGCCTTCGGGTTCCATAAAATGCGGTGAGTTTCATGACTAGCTGAGGACCTGTTAGCTTCTCAAGAAGGACTCTACTCCATGGAGATAGTCAGTCAGTCAGTCAGCTAGTTAGTTAGTTATTAACCCTTTAAAGACGAAGCGTATCTGTTTTATATAAGGACTCAGTGCGTACCGCGCTGTAAACACTCTCCACTTCGGTTATAAAAACCAGTCTCTTAATGTTTTATAAGGCAAAAGCTGCTGTTTGTTCTGAGATCCGTACAAAACACATAAACGCAATGTGAGCACCACGTAGAATTTTTAAATGTTAAACCTGGTCGTATGTAAAGTTACCGCTAGGCTTTAAAAGGTTAAACCACAGCACCCTATTCGCTAACACCCTCAGTCTACGAATAAGTCCTTCCCGCAATTCAAGATTTACCACGTCTAACACCCAGAAAAAGAAACAAGGAACATTACAGTTTCGAATATAAATTTTTTTTTTCTCGACAGCAGGTGTCGGACGATCCGAGTGGTTGGAAGGCCTGGTTCGTATTCGGGAGGTACAGGGTTAAAACCTTGGCCCGGATACCACGTGTCTGACAGAAAAGTATGTTTTCTCAATTCCTCCAACCTGCTTCAATGCGAACTTAAAATGTCGCCCATTACGCCGTCATATCAATAACCACGGCTTAACAATTCAGTGGAAGTAACAGCCAATGTTATAAAATTCAAGAAAATACCAACAAATGCACTACATTACAACACGAAGTTTTTACCATTAAAGCACAAGAACTCCGACATGTTTCGACCCTTTGTGGGTCATCCTCATGGCATGCACATCAATATTTGTACAAAACGTTCATTATAAATACACTGAAATAAGTTGAAACGTATTTATACTGTTTTATGCCTTGAAGTTGGTGCTGTAGATGCGTAAGTTTGATTAGGTAGGCCTACTCCTTGTGAAATAGATCTTATATATGTACACAGCATTATAATCATGCTGAAATAATATTAAAATAATAAAGAATAACTATAAATGGTAAAAATATATAAAATATATATAAAGTAAAACGACAGTTGTCTGTACACAGAAAATCTATGGAGCAGTTTCTGTATGTACAGACAGCTGTCATTTTACTTCACATATACCCGTATTTTATAAATTATTCCTATTTAAACTTATTCTTTGTTATTTTACTATTATTTCAGAATGATTACAATACTGTATATATATATATACACATATAAGATCTATTTCACGAGGAATACCTCATAAAACTTACTCACCTACAGCATCAACTTCAAAACATCAAACGATTTTAATATAAAATAATACTAAACACCCCATAAAGAATCATAATGCAATGGTTGCAGTTTATTTAACGACAATGCCAGCAGTGCAATGCGGGAATCGTCTCACCATTTCAAGTAAAGAAAGCAAACCTACCCATACGCTGGGTTTTATTTACATGTGGCTTGCAAACCACAAACCAACTGAAAAGAAATTTGTGACTACTTTCCACATTTCGCTTGCGATGTTAGTGACGAACACAAAGATCAATCCGTAATAGTGACGGCAGGGGGGGGGGGAGACGCCGTTGCCATGTGAAAGGAATATTTACATTACAAACCTTCCAATTCACCCGTGCAAGGAACGCACTGGCGCTGGCATGCAGATGCGCTAACAGAGATGTGTAGCACACCAAGGCATTTTTCCGAAGCATAAATTCATGGAAACTAAAACTGCATACTGAACTGGAGTTCATAACTTCCTTTCACGCGGCATAAAATTCGCATGAATCGACGTATGTAAAACATAAAAACAAAAATATTACTTTCGACAGCCAGACTAACATTTCCCACATCATTCGTGACAACTCATTAACAACTTCAAAGTGTAATTCAACCCTCCAAATCACAGTGGTAAATTTAGTTTTAACAATAAGTAACTATTCATAATGACCACAATGTATTGACGGTCCTTGTACGATAAACTAACAGCGACTATTTCCCTGCACAGTTATGTATGAGTTGCAGTGTGTAACGGAGACGCCGTATGTATTGTTTGCAGTCGGAAATGAACGTTTTAGTATTACGCCTTTCGATTAATTTCGTGCTTCAAAGCATTCTCGTGTGATACAAATTGACATCCTCTCGTAGTTGTTTCCAACTAGGCTATTAAATATAACAGTTTTGTTTATGACGAAGAAATGCTATCGTAGTTAACCGGAGCTAGTCCACATTCTGCATTTGTTAAAATCCTGGTAGGCCCAACAGTAATAAACTTTAGCAGCAAAAATAACAGCAATAATAACAATAATTCTTTTTAATAATATGCTGAGTGAACAGCCAAGAAAACGACAACAGCAACACATACAGGCCTATATATAGAAAAAATGACAAGGGGAAATAACACAAAATATATATGAAAAAGGAACAAGAAAGTATATGAATACATAGAAACTAATTATGATGAAGATTACAAAATCAACATGAAATCTGGCTTGGTGTATCAGCTTGATTTCTGATAATGTCAAAATCTCTATAAACCAAATCTGTGGCAACTACAATGGACTAACATTAAACAAAGGAAAATCACGGCCGGGACGTGGAGTCTACCACTCACACCCACCTATGGCAGAGATTACGAATCAGTGGAGCTACACCTCTAATCTGCCTACCTGCCTTCATGGCGTGGATAGGAGCAACTTTAACTTTAGCCTCTTTTTACCTTTTACCGACAGTGTGACAAGTATAGGGTCATTATTTCATAACGCTCCTACGCTGCTTCCCGCAGACTGTCAGCTCTCCATCGAGGCATCTGTAGTCGTTAAAGAGGATTCCATCGGCGCAACAGGTGTCTTTGCGGGATTAATAAATACCCCAAATACCAAGCCTAAAAGAAATTGTTTCGTAACTTCAGACTAAGCACTCTGACGTGCCTGTTCCAAACGCAACAACAATCTACAAATACTTTGAAACGCGTCAAGCAACAGGCTCCATTCTAGACAATAAGAGAACATGCAGAAGGCATGTGCTGAGGAAAATACTTAATTAAATTTGTGCTAGGTTGGAGACTTCGCCAAGAAAAAACTAGTTCAACCTGCACAGCAAACGGTCGTGTCGGCGTCACCAGCACAAAGTGCAAGAAAACTGCTGCACTTGCATCGACGGAAGAAAACTGTGATTCACAAAATCTGCGACACAGATCATGAAACATGAGTCAATTTGTGAACTGGTACCTTCATGGGGTATATGCTAGATAAATGGATCCCACACTTCATCCGTGTAGCGGTGAAGCTTGGTTTCATCTCAGAGGATGCATGATCTCCCACAATTAACAGGCTTCCCATGATAATCCACGGCGGGCCACTACATGATATTAAGATTCGCGTGTCCTGTGCTATGAGCGCAATTAGGATTATTGGGCCAATTTGATTTCTGAGACTACAAATTCACACTCATATGTAAGACACATTCTAACACCGTTTTTGAACGCCTGTCCAATTACGTGAGAACCTATGCCCTTTTTCAGCAAGACAGTGCAACAGGTCACACTGAAAAAAGTTTATGCGTTGTTTGCGGGGTACTTTTGGTGACAGAATAACAACCAGGGGATTGTGGCCTTTGTAGTTCGCCAGATTTGAACCGGTTCGATTTTTCCTTGCGAGGCACGCTGCAAGTTGAAGAGTATAGTAATAATCCTCGTACTATGACAACGATCTGAAAGAAAACATTCAAGAGCACAGTGTTCTCAATTTCACTAGAACTTCGACGTGCAATGAACGTATCTGTCAGGCGCGGCGCGTGTCTGCGTGCCCGAGCAAACCATTTCTAACACCTCGTTCAAATACAGCGAGTTAAAGCCTGATATTAATTGATATACATTGCAATATAAATGCCTGAACCCCACTCACGGGAAATGGGAACAGGGGTGATCGCTACGCTAGTTGCCGTCGCGCCAAGTACAGAGTTACTCATAATCACCTGACACATCGCATGAAATCGGTACACTTGAATGGCGGAAAGGATAGCTGTATGGCTCCCCTGGCGGCCACCGACAAAACTAAGCGCCCGCGGCATGTACAAATGAACTTGGAGGAGTTTCTCTTTCTGTATGTGAGTCGCATGTTGCAGTCCTTTCGACCACTCAAGCGCACGGATTTTGTGAAATGTGTCAGGGAATTATGAATAACCCTGCAGAATGACGCGTAATGTCGAATAAAAAAATGCCGCGTACAATATGAACACCGACGGTTTAGCACGGCAGAGTACTCATCCAGCGGACGCACAGTGCATGAACGCACAACATGAACTGCAGATATGGACACGTGTTTCGGGCCAACGTTAACCCTCATTATATGTTAAAACACTAAAAAAATGTATGTGGGGTGAACGGTAATGACCATGTACACTAATTGCACAGGATCATGAGGCTGCCCCCAGTGGAGTGATCAAGCAAATCCGACGAGCTACATGTCAGTGAACTTAATGAACGTGTGCAGTTAACACACGGCTCCCCTCCTCCATCACTTTATGCAGGTTACTTTTGTTTCTTAGTTTTCATTAGCAATATGCACGCAGACGTACATTTCAATTCTAAACGCAGAGAACGGTGTAGTGTACGTACAGTGCACCGTCAGCCAGCGAACTGCTCCTTCCTGTTTTCAACTCCTTCGTTTCTTGAACTGAAGTAACTCACACGAACTGGTTGTAAAGTACTGAAGGTACACAACTTCTCAAAACAATCGTTTTGTCTAAATTGTTGGCATCCCTTTGTTATTTAAATGAAATTCCGATCGAAAAGTAGGCTATTTATTAAATAGACACACCCGAAGAGGTAAAAACACATGTGTTTCTTTATACAGCTACCTAAGATAATTTTGATGTATCTGCGACACAATAAGGACATGTACTGACACGATAAAAATCCTGCTATATTTCAACTGGAATTTCACAAAGTGTCACACAAAACAATAAGACTAGATCTGAAATGTGAACCGGGAATAAGTCACAAACAGTCACTCAAGTTACCACTGCAAAGCACGTTGTACGATGAGCTACACCTACCACGAAAAAGCCTTTTATTTCAAACGTCGTAGTCGCAACTATGCCCGCATGGGCTCGATCCTTCTGTATCACGTTCTAAACACAATCAGATATGTACGCACATACATGCGAAACAAACGTATCGCGTCCATTCCATTTCTGCATAGTCCTTTATCGACAGGAGGAAGATGCAGAGTCAAAAAGTTTTATTAGGTTGTGCGGTAATACGTGTCGCTGTAACACCGCTTATCTGACACTATATTCATTTCATATTCGATTAAATGCAAGAGAAACGTAACTCCCTTCCTCCTATAAAGCAGAATGGTACGGAATTTTGTCCGATTCTCCACGCAGTATGGATTGTGAAGCATACGGGTGGGCATGAGTGCCCATACGGCGTGTAAAGCATGTGTAACGCAGAACACCTAAATTAAGCTACGATTATGATATAAAAAGTCAGTCAAGGGTTGTACAAAAGCGCCAACCGGCATTACTGCTGCACAACACTACACTGATCTGAGTTAACTTCAAGCAAGCCTTCGGCGTTAAATGCAATACTGCGCCGTACCGATAACTAACACCGAGGAAGATGGAGTACGGACAGCAGTCTGGATTTATTTGCGAACGCTCCACACGAATCTCAGAAGGGGAACTTGCTGTTTTGGCTGAATATGGTCGTAGTATTCCTCAGTCATTCCGACACACAGGTGGCCTTCGCTAAGATTCAGGGTGGAAACTCACTGGTTGATGACTGTGAAATTAGGGCTGGAGGGTGTAAAGAGGAATATGCAGTACAGTTTAAGAGGAATGAGATGAGTGGTTTCGCTTGGTTTTGGATGGAGGTTTGGAAACTGAAAGGGTTGAGGAGTGGGGTCGAGACGGGCACCTGTCCCTCATGGCAGTGTGAGGGGAGTGCCACTCACATAGTTCCAACTGCCAAGAACAAAAAAGCTGGAGGTAGAAATTTCTGGACAAGAAGTGGCTAAAAATGAAAGAAGCGCTAGCTTTCAAGAAACCTGTAAGGTGCTCCAAAACTACAGATATGAGGCAATTAGGCATAGCTTTATAAACGGCTAGATGTAAGTGAGAGCACCACACAAAACAATCAGGAGGAGAAGGGGCGATATTATGACCATTGTAATTACTAGTAGATGAGTGTATGTAGATTAGTGATATATCTTTCTGGGCTGCGCACTGCAGCACCACATGTATTATACTATACCATTATACTTGAACTTCGTTCAACTTATACATAAATCTGTAAAAAAGAGGTCTCCCTGATGATGGCGGGATTGTCTCAGACGAAACATTGACGTGATGTAAAACAAATGTGCAGTATTCGTGATTTCAGGCTTCCGCCGTGATGTTGATAGGATATGCGCTCTTGTGGAGTATTACGCAGCGTCGAATGGTAATCCTTTACCGACTTATTGGAGTTCTTGACCCTTGCAGATGGGAAGGATACGCTGTCCCGAAACGTCGGTAAAGGATTACCATTCGACGGTGCGAAACACCCCAGAGGAGGGCACATCCGAAGTGCGCAGTAGGGTCACAAATAAATTTACACATATAAATCTACCTACCTACCTACCTACCTACCTACCCATCCATCATCCATCCATATATACGTGTATATATAGGCCTATATATACATGCCTATATAGTGTATATACCCTAGTCAATCTAGGCAAACGCCGGGGTAGTACCCTAAAACAGGCCACATCTGCCTTTTCCCGAATACCTTCAATTCATCAGTTCTAATCATCCCCTCGTTTAATTTGATCCTACGTTATGTTAAGCATATTATTTAACGACGCTGTTAACCGCAACACTCCTACACGGCCAAATGTTTTACTGACCTCGTTGAATTTGACGCATTTGGGGGGGGGGGGGCGAAAACACGAGTGTTTCCTTTAACACGCTCATGGACTCAAAACTGCACGCATGATATTTTACTATGACAACAATTTTATTTGCGGTCTGGCGGCGCTTTCATTATCTAGACTACGCAGCGCTGATGGCATTTCAATGACTATGAATGTGGAGCACTGGTGGAATAATTAATACTTGGCCTGCCTGCACGACATAAATGTGTCATAAATAACACTGTCTACAAGGAAAATTCATCAAGCAAATTATCATGTAAGGCACATAAATTTTCAGCCGCTGATTCCGAATCTGTATTTAGTTTTTCTCCAGCACGTACAGTTTTTGAGAGGGGGGGGGGGGGGCGCCGGCTAGTTTTATATGAAAACTGGAGTGAAAACTTTAATTTATTTATGTAGTATAGTCATGTTAATTACGTTTACTCTTCTCAAAATATTCATGAAATATATAGTTAACATTTTTACAAACAAGGTCAGAATGTATCAGTTGTCGTCACAGGTTGCGATGTTAATTAGGAAACACTTTCTCGTGCTGTCGTTTACGTTTTCTCAGGAACGTTGTTGTGTCAGTGTTGCTGGTTTCTCAGCAAAGAATAAGCGTAAAATTGTGTACCCAAACCTAAACTCTGCAATGAGGCCAATCCTTCATGATGACCATTGACCAGCTCCAGAACTTCAGAGAATGGACAGGCATTTTTCGAACAAATGGAAGGTGAAGATGATTCTTCGCCTGAAGCCATTCAGCACTCTTCAAACGAATCAACGCGTCCCCGAGTAGGGAACTTCAGAACCAAAAGATTTAATCAGCTGGTACTTAATGATCTCATTCGAGACCTTTCTTTGTCATACGACAAAGCAGAACTGCTTGCTTCTACATTTATGGAAAGCAATCTTTCACAGAGTGATGTCAGAGTTTGCCACTACCGAATATGGAATAATGTTTTGAAAACACATTTTAGGGTAGATGGTCCCACGGTCTTCTGCCAGGACATCAATGGCCTTTTTAAGGGATTGAACAGGAACACAACTCATCAGATTGGCGGCTTTTCATCGGCTCTTCGCAGCGAAGCCTGATACCTGTCCTCCATAAAGGAAATTGCAAACCTCCCACCCACTGCGATTGCTCACTCTGTATGCCTGAAGGAAACTTAAGATAACATGAAAATACTACTAGAAGCAATTCAGTATAATGTTCACCAATGGAACATCTGTGGAGATCCGAAGGTGATTGGTATGTTGACGGGTGCGCAAGGAGGCTTTACGAAGTTCTGCTGCTTCTTATGCCTGTGGGATAGTCGCTCTACAGCTGAACATTACGTAAAGCGTGACTGGGAAACAAGGAAGACTTATGAGTCCGGAAAAGACAGTGTCCAACACATTCATCTGGTTAAGCCCATGAATATATTTCTTGCCCCTCTCCGCGTAAACTAGGGTTGATTAAGTGCTTATTGAAAGCAGACAAATTCCAAACGATTCCAATACCCGAGTAAAAATTTCCCAAAATTAGCACTGCAAAACCGAAAGGAGGCATCTTCGTGGTACCTCAAATCGGAGAAATCCTGGAAGATGAAGCCTTCGTGGAAACTCTGACTGACACAGAACGAGTAGCTTGGGAAAGCTTTAAGTAGGTCTGTGCAAACTTATGAGGCAGAAAGAAATTCCTGATTTTAGTGATTGTATCCAGAACTTCTCAATGTGTATAAGGAACTGGGATACCGCATGTCACTTAAAGTTCACTTTTTGCAGTCACATTTATATTTCTTTCCAGCAAACCTTGGCGAAGTCAGCGACAAGCAAGGTGAACCTCTCATCAAGACATTAAGTCAATGGAACACCGCTATCAAGGTTTCTGGAACCACTCTGTGGTGGCATATTACTGCTGGATGTTGTACCGTGATACTCCACACTTATCGTACCACAGAAAGAGAACGTCATCACATTTTTAACTTCTGCTTCCAGTAGAACTAATGATGCAGTTTATACCGAATTATGTTTTATGTCCTGCAAGGGTGCATATGTGTCTTACTACAATTTTTGTGAATATTAGAGCATAAACTGTCCTGTAAAAACTACATGTGCCAGGAAAAATTTAAAAACATTTTCATAATCAGCGCGGAAACTTTGTCTAGAAAAGTATATTTTTATTTCTGAAGAATAAAAAATGTTTTATTTTGTAGATCAGTGTAACCAGCGACGACACTGCGTTACATGCCCCCAAAAGGGTAATCTCCGTTATTTCTGAAGCTTATTTTTAAAAATTACCCGCTGAGACCTGGTACTTAGCTAGTCGTCGTCTCTACCTTAAGACAATTCAGCGGCAAGTAAACCGATCTTCCCCTAGCTTCTGCACTTTCAATACCGACATAAAGCCCAGAATAATATTTAACACAGTGACGTCACCTACACAAAACTATCTGGAAGCTGAAAGCAATGCAAATACTAGAATCACCCGAAAGCTGTCCATGCAACGAGCTCGAGTAGCCAGCAACACGAGTCAAGGCCAGCTACTTACGGAACTGACGGGGAATTCTGATTATCATGCCACAAGGCAATCTCAACTGAAAATACCTTGCCGACATCAGCGTGAAAACTGGCGCAGCTGCTTCTAGCAATTATTGCAATCCTCCGTCGTGTACACACTTTATTAATATCGGTGTCCAATTAAACAAATTTATCTTCGAAAGAAATATTTCTTTACTATTGCGGGAATCAAGTGTGTGCAAAGGGATCTGACACAGACCTGACCTTAATTTACGGGGCACCTGATGCAAAACAACCCCTCTACGGACAAATACAATCAACACAAGAAAGACAATGCGGCGTGCGTCGCGTTACCATTGTCGCAATGGAAACACAACAACGCATTCTGTGTGTGTTGTTGAGCTACACGTCGCTGTCAACTACACAAAAATACTGAGTGCTGCACATCAATGCATTTATGGTAAATTTATGTCGCCGGCAATAATAAAACGTACGTAGGTCTTCATGTAAAGTGCTCGATGGTGCCATGAAGGAAAAAGAATGTTCCTTTTCTCATGGCCTTTAGACGTATACTTTGCCTGAACGGATCGTAATGCCAGAGAAGTCGCTGTGCAGTTTCTCAGTTTGTGTAAGTGTTGTGGTAAAACACTTAGGTCAAAAGGAATTAATCAATTATGAACCAACACGTATTAAATATTATGAATGCGTGTCTGTATTCTTGTTTCATGCGGCATGCAAATCGCATCTTTTCTTCGCCGCATTATAACGTCACCTGTGGCATGTCTGACTCCCCCATATTTTTCCACATTATCTCATAAATGGAACGATTTTCTAAAAAAAAAAAAGCTATTGAACATAAACGTGTTTTGATTTTCTTTACAACTTTTGTGCGAAACATTTTTCATTCTAAGAAGAATTCGACGAGATATTATTACAAATGTACATAGGTCTTCATGTAAAATGCCCCTTATTCTCATCAGATTTTAATGAAACTCGAGTTTTCTACACAGATTTTAGAAAAGTATTCAAAATAAAATTTCATGAGAAACAACCAGTTTCACGCGGGCGGGCGGACGGACGGAGAGGCGGACGGACAGACATGAATTTAACAGTCGCTCCTCGCAATTTTGCGAACGCGCCTAAAACGTAGAGAAAAAGGCGGTAATGTGAAACATGATGGAAATATGAAATAAGGACACTTCTGTTCTGGTGCAACCGTGGCTCACCCTACAACAAGAGGCCGTTACTTGCGTCAACAAAGACCGCCGCAGTGGATGACTTTCTGTGAACACTGCATCTGACAAACTTAAGGTGGCCCAAAATACACTTAATCAAAACCATTCTCTCGTATTAACGGGATTCCCTACAAAGAGCTATGCCAGTCAATTTGTAAAATGGCATCATAGCGTTGTGAGTTATGTACGAAACATGCTGGATCTCGTTTCGAACAAGTTTTGTAAATCCTGTAAGTAATAGAGAAATTTAGAGTGTATTTTTGCGTGCATTTTTACTAACCGGTAAACTGACATTTGGGCCACTCTATATATGTACTTTACACTTTACTAGCGGACATGTCCGTCAAAACTCGACGGGGAAACATTTCTTTCGTATTTTCATCCTTCATCTCATTTCTTCCCTTCCTCTAGCCTATAACCGTTTATAAGGGAGTTAGTTTTATTACTATGGAACGTTACATTTATAAGGCAATAGTGAGAGTCAGAAATATCGTGAAGCTAGCTAGATGCAGGGATGTAGCTAATTTGGACATCTGGCGTACACAACTGTGCAGGACCGAAGGGGACAGGCGAGGACTGTAGACAGAGTTAGCACTAGTTAGAATGGGAAAGACATATGCGGCTAGTTTGTAGCAAAAGGAACTTAGTTTGTCACTGTCAGGTTTAATGTGTTTTAGCAGTGTTTTGCAGCTACAGAAATTCGGGAAGTTGACAGCTTTGCCCATCATAACTCGTCTGGTAGGAGGTAACGAAGTCATACGCCCACTTTTGAACGTTACTTAGAGCACGGGGTTCACACGGGTTGAGTCGCAGGTTACGATCTCACGCCGTAGTCAGCCAATGGGAATTTGGAATTTAAAATTTCAACTTTTTGACCTATTAGGGATAGTCGAGGTAGGAAGATAGCCAATTAGAAGATGTAGGAAATTTGAGAGAGGGAGAAATTTTGAACTAGGGATACATCCGGTGGTTGCTGACGCCGGAGGAGACGCTGCTTGTATTTCTTAGTGGTCGGACGCTTTTTGTATTTCTTGGTGGTCGGACACGTTCAAAAAATAATACAAGCGAAAAGGTGATGAATTGATTCAGTGCCACATCTAGAGATAAAGACAAGATAAGAAATAAATTTAGAGATTCACTGTAAGCTTTTCATTGGAATAATAAATAAAAAACCTGTGTAATCAGTGCTTCAGACCACTTAGATTCCCGGTAGCTAAGAGACATGCTCCACCGATTGGAAAAAGCTAGCGGGATAAGAGGAGCGGTTAGAAGCCTTTAAATATCTTTTATCTCTTTTCCATCGTTCTCCCTCAAAAAGTGTAACGTAATTTACATATTTATCCTGTAGAATGCACAGCTGTGAATACAAAGTTGTCACCTGTACGAAAACTACTACTGCGTAATCAAGAAACTTGATATTTGCCAAACCGAGGCTTTCAAAAAAGGCACAAATAGGGCTACTTCTTTTTCGATATTACCACGACACCTGTCGCATGTGTTCTGTAGGCAACAAAGCTCTCGCTTCTCACTACGATTTCATAATTAAGACCGCAATTAATTATGATGATGGTTGGAGCGTCACAGTGTGATCCTGTTCTAAAAGCAAAGCATTCAACATTTTACTAACGACCGATATGAGAGATAAAGTAAGCTGATTTTTTGTACAGTCACGCCTTGTTGCCAAAAGAAGTACTTCTGCACTGGAATATGGATACCATTAATACGCATATGAAATTATTTCGAGCTGTTGGGGTGGGGGGGTCAGTGACAATCTGTAACATGTTAAATGGGCCGGTTTATTGTAAAACGAGACAATTTGCTCCTTTATTTTGGAATCGGGGGATCATCCTATTGACAACATGAGAACACAAAAAAGACCACTCTACTGCCAACATATTCCGCTGAACACTAGTCATTCGTGGTTTGTTGCGGGAAGCTTCCCTCCTTCGCCAGTGGACGAGAGGGGATTAGGCTAGACGCCACATTAGTCTCTATCGTCATGTAAGGGTCTAAAGTCAGACATCACATTAGTCTCTCTCGTAATGCGAGAGGCTTAGGTTAGACGTCAGTTGAGTCTCTCCATGATACGTGAGAGGGTTAGGTTAGACGTCAGGTTAGTCTATCTCATGTGAAGAACTTAGTTTAGACGTCAGGAAAGCGTGAGAGGCTTAGTCAGACGACACGTTAGTTTTTCTCTACAACCATAAACCTGACGCCGACAGCCCCTACCCTCCTACCTCTGCGGCCATGTTGGAAATATCCCCCCCCCCCCCCATTCTGAAGTAATTTCAAATTGCAATTACAGGATTGGGTAAACGTCTTTGGTAAACCGTCCTGTGCATGCGGAACTGCCACTTTAAAAATGTCACAACCGGTAAAGTATTTCAGTTAGAAGATAGATAGTTCCATTGGTATGGAGGTTAAGAAATTGACGCTAAACATCCTAAGCACACATAAACAGTATGGAAAACGTAACTGAAGATATCCTCCCAAGAAACTGAAATTCAGTATGAAATGCTTACCTTGACATGTCTGAGGGACCTACGAGCAGCCTTTGCTCTGTCCAGAGGCTCATGATGCGTTGATGAATTCTGACCCATTACTGCCGATTTAGGGACGTAAGAAGGTATTTATTGCACGAATCCAAGCGACCAGCGCTTCCCACTTCAGTAATCACTTTGAAGTAATAAAATACACTGCACTGACACTTCAAAATTATGCAGCGGCGTTCAACTTAACTCACTTTTCTTCTTCTTTATTATTAAAGCACATTATCACAAACATGAACTCGTTATCACAGGCTATAGACTTGAAAGTATTCACGGTCGGTATTAACAGCACTATCAAGATGCACGGGCAATCACTCTGCTATACCACACACAAAGGTTTACGTTATAAACACTATTATTAAGAACATCCTGTGTACCACTTCCGACACAACACCAAGTATTTCAGTTTCTCCACGTATTATTCAGAAAACATCACTTGGCTAACACAACGCACCGACACCAACCGTCTGACCCATTAACAGTGCAGGCACTGACTGATGACTCTAACACACAGCTAAACGTGCACGCCTGCTGATGAGCAATACCAATAACTTTCTACGCAGAGTTACACAAGACCCCCTTCGAACAATTTGCAGCAAGACCTGAAGGTAGGAGAAGAGGAGTGTTGGTATGCAAAACGATGAGCACTCGCGCTTCCTCTCACAGCCTGTTCTCTCGCCTTCAACCTCTCTACCTGAATGCACTCACACGGCTCGTCCCCTCGCCGTTGCCAGCTTGTTCGTACCTACCAGACCAGTTACCACATTTCTATTCGCTTAACCTTACACTGTCTATTACTTGCAGCGGATATACAAGCCATTCCAAAAACGTCTAACCCTACACGCAAATATACAACATGTGTTGAACGACATAATAGGTGGGTTATTGTAGTCAGGGAACGAAGAGAGTCAAGGACGGCTGTTTCCCTCCAAACGAACTCACGGGGTTAGACAGAAAACATACCAGGGGTATGCAAAGTGCGGGCTGTGGGCCAAATGCCACACTCGAATTCCTGTCCAGACCGCGGCGGTATGCAGACAGTGGCTCATCCCTCATCTAAAAAACACAAACGCACTGTACTGGCAAAAATGAATATACTGCGTACTGCATATACCTAGGTTTTGACAGAAAAAAAATTCTGGGTCATTTGTAGACTTTAACGCAATTAACGTAGGTCCAGTGATTTCATCTCTAGCACCTACAACAAAGTGTGAGAAAAGTCTTATGTCCTTTCGCATAGACAGTGCGGGTATGTGATATGCTTCGCAGCGTCTTAAGTCAGTGAGAATAAGAGACATGTTTAGTAGGGTCTTAAGCCAGTGCGAAGAAGCGATATGTTTCGTAGCGTCTTAAGTCAGTGCTGCTAAGTGATTTGTCTAATAGCGTCTTAAGTCAGTGACAATAAGTGATCCGGTTAGTAGCGTCTTAAGTCAGTGAGGATAAGTGATATGTTTAGTAGTGTCTTATGTCAGTGCAGCTAAGTGATAAGTTTAATAGCGTCTTAAGTCACTGAGAATAAGTGAGTCGTTTAGTAGCGTCTTAAGTTAACACGGATAAGTGATATGTTTAGTAGCAATGGGTTTTCAGGGGAAAATATGTGTATTATAATACAAAATGTTGTAGTAACAAACAAATCAAAAACAAACTCAATATTTTCATTAAAAATATTACTGTCTTTTTCACTTGTGCGTTCTGTCTCACACACGCCCCAAGTGTAAAGGTAGAGGTCACCCCATTACATGTCTATGCAAGCACAGAGGGGAGGCAGTGGTATAGCTCCAACGCAATTGCAACCCGGCATTACAAAAAGACGGGTTGTCACCACCACGCTCCGGCCGCTTTACCCCCAGGAAAGACCCGGCACCTATTGTACAGGAGGCTGGGTGGGCCTCAAGGCAAGTCTGGGTGGCACGAAAATCTCGTCCCCACCAGGATTCAATCTGCGGGCCGTCTAGCCCGACTACGCTATGCCCGGCCGCCCTTTATGATCTTTTAAATCAGGGAAGTCATATCACAATTGTCCCATCCTTTGCACCAAGTGCGTTCGTGACGCAGTATTTCTTGAAGGACTATAACCAAACGTTCAATAATGCCAACGACCGGAGATTTGAAATTCTCACATCGGCGTTCCTGAAGATTCACGTCTTCTGGGACTTTATGTTATGTCGTTGGGTAAGCAGTTCGCGATAATTCGAAGGATCGTAGTCCTTTCATCCTGAGGGCTAAGCAGTCCAAAATTCTGACGATAAGGCACTACTATCCTTGAGAACGTAAGGAAACAGGCGCCCAGCGACACACAGCCACATGCCAGAGGACTTGAATCTTCAACGCTACGGACACCCACCCCCAAAGCTCATCCCGAGTGCTGTCTGTAAGAAACGTTATAAGACGCAACCGTTAGGACGGGTGTGATATACAAATGAACGCTAACAGACCTCTCATCACAAGAGATTTTTGGTTATTAACCCTCTGAAGATGGAATTTAACCTGAATTATACTTCAAGATTCAGTCCATATCGTGCGGTAAGCACACTCCACCTCAACTGCAAAAACGAAACAAGTGCCTTATACACTGTCACACTTAACGACGTTTTATACCAACGGAAATACATAGAAATGGTTCCGGGATCTGCTTTGTTGCTATGTTTGTGTTTCCTGTCCCATGACTAATATCAGACAAAGATTTTCCTTATTTCCTTTCCTTCATACCATATATAATATTACAGTTTGACATCGATTCATAGACTCTTATCAAATATAAGACGCACACCGACTTTACAAATGGGATTTGTCACCACAATAAATCGCGTTGTTAAGAGTACTCAAGACACACAGTGCACAACAGTGATAAGTTCTGATCGAACTGTCATGCAGTACACACACGACGAATACCGCGACAAGCTCATAACACTCGGTGCCTGTAACAGTCGAGCTGGTACTGCTGTGCTGGAATATGCGCTACGTTATTCTGGTGGCCGTCACGAAGACTCTGCGTTTTGACGTCTGGAGCGCGTCTTCGTGAAAAAGGAGAAGGATAACCTACGGCACTTACGAATGCAGATCGCCCAAGGACTGTAAGGACACCAGCCGATAAAAGCGCCACAAATGCAGCTGCAGAACGAGAGACGCGACGAAGCTCAAGCAATACCGCAAGGTAACTGGAATTATGTCATCCACGGGTCCTCGAAGTACTCTGTCACGATCAGTTTCATTCACAGCTCGCGTTTTCAGATGATCTTCCTCTACGCATGCAATTTTACAAACGGCTACATAAAAAAGCTACAGATAAGTTCGTTTTACACAACATTCTTTGGAGAGATGAAGCATGTTCAACTCGTGAAGGTGTGTTCAACGCCCGCAACCGTCGTACCTGGGCACTGGATAACCCTCAAGCCATCCGCGAACGTGGGTATGACGTCTGCTTCAGCGTCAACGTTTCAGCTGCTATTGTCGCGGGCACTGCGATGGGCCCTATCTGCCATCTGAATGGCAAACTGCTCAATGATATCGTAATTTTCTGGACACTGTTCTACCGAGCTGCTTGAAGACGTGCCTCTGACTGTACAGGTGTTGTGGGCTCAGCACAACGGAGCTCCAGCACACCTTGGGGCAGATGTCCTGCAGAGATGTTCCATGTGGTTCTTGAGCCACTTTCCATAAAAAATAAACGTTACTCTCAATGGACCAACGCTTAGTGCAATTCGTTATTCAAGCAAGGAAACACACAGATGCGCCCCTTGCACAGGTGTACACGGGAAAATGGCGTGCACTTTTCTGCACATTTCACGTAACAAAGGCGTCCACGGAGTCACGAAACTTCCCTTTTGTAGTAATTCATGGTTATAAATTACGTCGTAACTTACAGTCTTTTACATGGTATTAATGGAATGCTACATTTCGAAATGATTCCGAGCCGCAAAAGACTATTCCGAAATTCATGTATTTTTAAACTCCGCATTATATACGTATCAGTAAACACAGTTTAACTCCAATCATCCGGATTAATTGGGACCGCCAGCCGTCCGGATGTGCATAAATTCCGGATAACTGGATTTTTCTTTGAAAATAGGCTGCATTGGCAGTTTCTAAAAACTGCTATTTTTAGGCTACATAATTATTTACGTACAAATAAAACATTAGTACATAAATCCTTACATGTATTTGACAACTGGGGCAAAACTTTAAGCAACAAAAAAGATGTAGTACAATTATAGCAAGAAAATGTTTGTCTCACAGATTTATATCGATCCGATAATTAACCGGTAATTTCAAGGCAAATTAGGTTTGTAGAATTCTCGACAAAGTTACCTGAAGGGTCAAGCCGATCCGGATAATTGGCCATCCAGGTAACCAGCGTCCGGATAATTGGAGTTATACTGTGCATTCTTCAGTGAACGACACACCGTGTGCACGACTGCAGTGAATATACTATGCACTGCAGTAGCAGAAGCCGAATAAGCAACACGACCACGAACAAAGACTGCCAGTGGGAGGGCTAAGCCAGTTCCATCCACATCCCATATTCGGACCCTACCTCCCAATAATCCAGCCAATCAATCTCCTCGGTCTATCAAGTGAATGTTGCCCAAGAGGTTCCACTCGACAGTTAGTACACATTCCTTGTTCCCCCCAACCTATCCACACGCTCCGGTCCACTGTAGCCTCCTAGACAACACAAACCCCCTGCATAAGCTGCGTTAGTTTCTCGTTGTGTAACATTAATTCCCTTCTAACTTCATGTGTCTCGTGGCCAAAGATTTTCCTGAGCGCTTTATTTTTAAATGCTCCATCAAAATAGCGGGCATATTTCACACAAATAAAAATTACTAAAATTATGTCGTTTTGCAAATTCTGATCTTCAGCATTTATTTAAAGCACACGGGATGATAATAGTTTTCTAAATAAATCTGTAATTAGAGGGCAAGAAACCCCTGAAGGAACTTGGCATTTTCGGTATAGGGGTCCCAGTTACAAACTGAACTCAGAACAATACAAGAAGAGTACTCTGTATATGCAGTACACATTGTGTGCCCTACGAACTGGTAACAGACGCTGCTAAGGAATCGATTTACCATTTTGAGTGCTGAGGATCATTCACCCAGAAGCGCCTATCGTACTGAAGCATTCATCCAAAAGCGACCTATGCTACCGAAAAGGAAACATTCACAGCGCCAGTATTTATTTGCACAGTGAGAGCATTTATTTGCAACGTATCAATAAAGCTGTATGTCTTCGTGTAAAAGCGCTATTCAAAAGACTATCACACAACATCAAGCTCACTTACAGGCGTGCGGTTGTTCTAAGTATATGCATAATCACAGCCACAACAGAAAGGTTTCCTCCCTGTTTCAAAACGGGCTTTGAATTTTTGGTGCTTTTTACAGCTACTTCTTTCGAATTTAGAAGCTATCTGGGACATTAACAACGTCCCTGCATGGTGCCTAACACAACTGAGTGGCACCTTATGAGTTTATCTGTAATCTGTGACCTTACAATGAACTGTACAAAAACCATGAATCTCACTTCCTGTCCCCACTCAAGTGTGAAAACACACAACCAAAACATCGCAGGACAGTTCTAAGTGCGACACCGTGGAGTTTATTAAGTTTTTGAAGTCTAGCGGTTTCTTTACTTACCACCAGGTTCAACATTCAAAAATTCTACATGGTGCTCACATTGCGTTTATGCGTTGTGTGTGGATCTGAGAACAAACAGCTACTTTTTTCTTATACAACATTAACAGATCGGCTTTGTATAACCAAGGTGGAGAGTGTTTACTACTCGGTACGCAATGAGTGCTTACATAAAATAGACAGGCTTCATCTTTAAAGGGTTACGCGTCTTGTCTGCAATCTGTTCCACAAGTAAGAGAAACATTTCTCTCGAAATGACTGTAGGGACATCTCTTTTTCGGCATACATCTGACCTTCCAATTGATCACGCTCTTGTGGGTCAGACAACAGGCTTCACACACGCTGAAGTACGATGCGACACTTCACAACCATGGTCCATAAACGGTACGTGGCAATCGGGTGGACAAATTACCATCACACCTGTGCAGAAATAACTTGTGAACTTGTACATATATTAAACTGATGTGACCGGAATAACTTGGAGATTTCCAAATGAACCGCTGCTGTAAACATGTTACGGATTCTGGAACTTGGCCGAGAATTTCCCGTTTGTGTCCCTGATCACATATGCAAAAGTGAATCGCGAAGTTTCGGACGAAATACATGTGTCCAGAAAACAAAATATATCTAAACTACACCAATGCTTGTGCTTTATTAAAGGAGCACAATACTACGGATGTTACTTCCATCGCTTTAGCAGGTCAAGTTCCTGAATCCATAATACAGACACCCCCACCGTCATTACAAACTAACAGCACCAACTGATCAAAAGATAGATGAACGAAAAGACGGATGAATATGAAATATATCGAAAGTTTGGCGCTCTGCTCCGCACCTGTGAGTCACATTATCATACCGGCTGTGAAATGCGAAATCGATGTGGGTATCACAGGAGAGTCTATTTATTGTTCGCACTCAGTCAACCGAAATGCGCTTGATTCCTAAAGACCTTGAAGTTTAGAAGGCGAAATAATTTATAAAATTCTTCCTCATTGAGTTTACAGCAAGAGGCGTATTTTACTCGACAGGCGAATTTCATGTCCACAGAAAAAAAAACAAGTGCAAAAAATTCCCTCCTACTGTCGCTGAAAATATCGTACCTTCAGGTTTTGTGACACCCAACCACCGCTTTTGTCGTCGTCGACGTATTCACCACCAACCACCAACCACCAACCACCACCACCGAGTCACTCAACAGTGACCACATATTGATTGGACCACTTCGGTTTGATTCCAGACAGGGCACAGAACTTCCTCTTCGCTGCCACTTCCAGGTACGCCCTGTTACCTAACCGGACACCTCCACGGGGGATAAAACGGCCGTTAACTCATCACTCAGCTCTAACAAGTGTCGAGGTTCAAAATGCGTGGTACATTAAATGAAAGCAAAAGTTTAAATTACAAATAGAGGGAACATTATAAGTCCTTCAAGAAAGAACAGTCTGATGGAGCAGAGTTCATACAATGCGACCGTTTCGGAGCTACCCGAAAATGGCTTGGGCGTTCAGACCGGAGAGACAAACGTTACTCGCGTCAATTCTGGCCGCAAAGATTCGTAGTGGTAGAAGCCCCGACAAACCATAGGCCTACAAGCACTACGTGCTGTCTTCACTATTCCTCCAAGAAATCACTTAATGTAATTTCTGTAGAATATATTTACATACATAAGAATGCCATTAACTTCGGCGAATTCGTAATATAAAAATATTTTCCATCTTCAACCCCAAAAGTAGGCATTTTAAGGGGCTTTCCTTCCCCAAAAGGAACAAGATGGGCTACGTTACATGTAACGTCAACATTGTGGCGCGTTCGGGTTATGCTTGTATCTCCTCAGCTATCCTAACAGCCTGACACAATTTCACTCGAAGAGAGCGCTTTTATGGCGATTTAATGTCGCCGCTAACAATAAATCGCGTAAAGTCTTCGTGTAAAGTTCCGATACTTTTGACCGACTGTAACCAAATACGGATTTTCTCCACCGGCATATTTGACTGAAAGTCTCCAATATCAAACTCCACGACAACCCATCCAGTGGGAATCAAGCTGATACATGGGGACAGACAGACGTGATGAAGCTAATGGGTACTTCTCGTGAGTAGACGCACGCGCCTAAAAATGTAGGTGTATGAAATCTATGTGCTGTGCTACCAGGCTACGTACAGTCCTTGCTTCTGGATATGTCCGTCGCTATTTTAAGGCCCAATTGTGCATGTCATTTCAATTTTTGAACCAACTGACCGACTTTCGCGCAACATGGTACAAACATTGTGCCCTTGGACTAACCCAATATCGTCCTTCCCAATTTCCCGTACTCTACTGGCTGATGCAAGACGCTGTAACGTGGGAGTGACAACAGCACCACGTACTTCAGGGTCCTACAACAACGTCTCGTAACAGATACCGGAAAAAACATGCAACGTTTATTAAGGAAATATCTTTGTAGAATGTAAAACGACATGGCGGCCGTCCGACAATAGATTTCAGCCTTCAGTTGGATGGCGACAACTAGTAAACCCATTTCAGTTAGGCATGTGATATTTGGAATGTAAATTGCACATAAATATATCTACAAATTACACACGAGCCACTACTGCCTGTAAGTCAACTTTAACTACAGCAACGATGAGAGGCATAGAGGTTACACAAAGTTACACGGTGCCAGCCGGTACAGCAGCGACGATTAGCTAATGTTAAATTGGAAAGGTTATGGAGTGAAGAAGTTACAGTGTAATGGCATGTGTCTAGAAGAGCTAGGAAAGACCACGACAAATCTCCTTCAGTGTTGTCGACCCCCGGGTTCAGATTTGAAGCTCGGACCTTCAAATCAATGCAACAGTGTGACCTGCTCCATCGTAACGTTCCGTTATTCTATGTCGTGTAGCCTACATGTTCCTTGCTTCTAGTTTTCAAGGTCCTGAGCGTTTACCACACACTTAGGGAACCAAATAAGAATAGCAACAGAAATATTCAAGAAAACAAACGTAAAGCCAGTATGTAGGCCTAAGACTACAAAATATTCATTGAAACAAAATACAACAGCAAATGAAACAAAAAGAGACAAACACAAAGTGTAACATAAAAATTACAATTTAATCAATGCGCAAAACTTTCTGTTGGAAATGCATATCGGTTGAATGCAAGAATTTGGTCAATTATAAAAGTTCTGAAACACAAAACAACAGCTGTGCCAGTGACAAGTTTGGAAAATCTTCTTCTTCACATCTGAGTATATTTGTCGGATCTAAATTCTGCACTGCCTGGTTTGAAATGTCCTGAACGCCTACGGAAAATGAACCGATGCAGATGACACCTCAACTAGTTTTAACAGAACACACGCACGATAAGTAACAGTAACAAGGCGAGTAATAAAAAGAGGAAAAGTTATTTCAACAAAATCAATATTTCATGCACCACTGAACTCATTATAACTTCAGAATTCTGTTTCTTTGCGGAGTTATCACATGATATGAACAATGAGCAAATTCGTCCTCTGCGTAATTCACAACGGATGAAAAACGGCCACACATTGTTTCTATAGTGATTCTGTAAAGCGGTATAAAGCGTACTATACAACCCGTGAAGAATTCTCTCTCCCCGGGGGGAGGCTGCCGCGGCGTAAAGTTGAAACTCTTATCCCCATCTAGTGACGAGGTTACGAATGAGCGAAGCTCCACCTTGAGATTTCCATTCCTTTGGGACATGACACTGCGTCACAGGGTAAACAAACCCCGACGTTTCGAAGAAACTTAATGCCTTCACCTTCAATACTCAGTTAAGTCTTCGATAGGTCGGGATCCAGTTACCCCGTGACGCGGTATCACATCCCAAAAGAATGGAGAACTCAGCTACACCACTACGAAAACCTCAACTCGAAAAGCTATACAGTTACTCTCCGATAAGGCTTGATGGCGTGCCATAGCACAACTCTACCTTTATCTTACCCCCGACATTATACTATGATCATCAGTCTGTGCTGTCTGGCACAAGAAGCCAATCAAAACTGGGGTTGTTTGCTTTAACTTAACCGCTTACAATGATGCAGTGTTTGTAGAACACCCCTACGCAGAAGCAGACGGCTCGCATTGGATGAATTTGCGTGTTGCATGAGGCAAGTTCATACCAGTCACTTGATAACGATTTAATCTCCAAGACTTGAATATACGCTTCAAGGAGTAAACAGACTGTGTTCAAAAAGAAAACAAAAATTATGCACGTTAAGTCTGTGAGTCTACACATTTCGAATACACTGACAAACTGTATGTGAGATCAGGATTCCGCCGCGATGTCGATGAGATCTCCGCTCTTCTGGGGTGTTACGCAGCGTCGAATGTTAATCCTCTACCGACGTTTCGGGACGACGTATCGGTCCCGTCTTCAAGGGTCAAGAAGTCCAATGAAGCCTAAAGAACTTCTTGGACTCTTTGACCCTTGAAGATGGGACCGATACGTCGTCCCGAAACGTCGGTAGAGGATTAACATTCGACGCTGCGTAACACCCCAGAACAGCACAGGTCTCAACTGTATGTGAATTCAACGTCAACTTTATAAGCAGCAACCAATTAAATTTTAGAAACGGTAGATTGTGTTCAATTATAATACACTTTAAACTTAAAACAGAAATTGAAAACCCACTGAAAAAACGTAAACAAGTTTATATGAAATAATACAACACGCCAAAATACAAGAAACCGTAAAACCCACTTATAATTCGACTGTCCATCGTATGCCAGTTTTAGTCAGTCACTTGCTGTACAAGCAGAACAATCTTCACTATGGCCATATCCGATGTTCAGTAGATATGAAACTTGGTTCGAGTACCAGCTGTCTTCTTCAGTCCTTTCAAACGGAAAACAAGGCAATTCCTTGAAAACAAACTTATAATCTTATCTGATGACACACAGCACCAAATAAAGGTACAGCATTAAAATGGAGGCACATTCAAAGTGGATGAGACTTTTAAAAAAGCATGAATATAAAGGTAAATCGGTATACCATATTTGTACCGCACCGTACCACGCGCACTGTGAACGGGCTTCAATGGGTGCAGATAAAAACTGACATCACTAAAAGTCTGACCCAAAAGCATAATTTAATACTCCACGTGTAAGGGATTTATGTGTATTGTTAATAAGAAACCTTTAAAGACCAAGACTAAACTAACTCACACACGAAACGTGAGTTCGTACCGCACAGTCTCGGCTATAAAAACCAATCAACTGTTTGTTCTCAGAAGCACACAAAACAGAAATTTATTCTGTGGGCCAGCGTAGAATTTCTGAAAGTTAAACCTGGTGGTACATAAGTAACCACTGAGCTTCCACAGCTTAATATTTTGCGACAGAACAATAAACGAAGCGAATCTTCCAGTTCGCGGCCTGCACATTCTTCAAGATTCTGAGGGAGAGGGACGACACCAGTGATACTACTTGATCCCTATGCACGTCATTTATTTCAACCCAGGCGCAAGGAAACATTCATCGCGATAGGATTCAGTGATGTGTGAAGTTTCAAGACGGTTCGTTAAGGCGCGGTGACGTACACTGACTATATCGGTTCAATGGCCCCACCAGGTTAATGTCTTCCAAAAGGTACAACTTCTGGACGCCAGAAGCATTAGAACTACTTCCATAACGCACGAAACATGTAGTACTTGATTCAGTTTTATGCAACAGCATGTACAATGCATGCAAGCGAACACAATAACGCAACCACACTGTTCTACGTTCCATTGATTTGCTTCCTCTTTATAAGCCAGTTTCCGTACTCACCGCAGGCGTACAACAGTAACTATTTACGTCCGTATGTTTATTTAACTATCAGTCACACACAACAAGCTATTTTGTACACGTTATCTTGGCGACTAGTTTCGGCTCAAAAGACGGGTCATCATCAGGCCACTAACAAGAGCAGTAAAAAAAGGAACACACTGTAGATCACAGGGCGGACATCTCCCGCTGTACATCGAAAGATACATTGTAAATGTATGTAAAACAAGTAGAGTTTTTTTCCCGTGAGGCATAAGCAAGTGTTAAAACCGTATAACTATGAGGAAAATATTAAAAATATAACAAATGTAAGTTGTTGCAAAAACAATAAGAAGTAAAACCAAAGCGTCAACCTTAAAGGTTTTTAGATATGCATAAAAACTGTTAGCGATTTAATTTGTGTTACAGTTTGTTGACGTCAAACATGAAGGAGACAAGAAAGTGAGAGATGAACAGAACAATTGCTTTCGCTGGGACGAAGCTGGAGGAGGGGAAAGCTTCAATACAAAGTTTTGGAAACCCCTTGGGTAAAAATGTCAGAAGGTATCCTCTTAAGTTTCTAATTAGTATACAAAACAACCCTACGAACAGCATAAGCGGTTTAAATTAGACTTGAGGTTCAATACCGAGGAAGAGTTCGTAACAAATTGAGTTTTAGTTCGCTAGGCAGAGGTCAACGAGATGTCATTCTGCGCGCCTTCAATTGCGTGTAGGAATGAGAGTTATAGACCCCGATTATTGGTCACGCTTGATATTTAACTTGATGTGTTAACGTCAACAAGTTCACGTTCCATAATTCAATGAGGAAGGAATGGCCGCGAGCTGGAATTCTACCACATGGTCATAATAACGTCAACATTTCCACCCCCGTCTTTCATATTTACAGAATCACTCCTCTACTACCTGCATGTAGCACAATCTTTAGAGAAACTACTAGCTGCGCAACTAGTCAAGAAATTAACGTGTTCACAAAGGCCTGGCAATTGAGCCTGTACTCGGCCAGATAAGTGCTGTCAACAACGTCACATTCCACTGCTTTTAAGCACCACCTTAATATTATCCTCCCACCTATGCCTACGCCTACGCAACCCAAGCAGTTATCTTCCCTTCGGGTACTACGACTTACTATTATGCGTGCTACATGCCCCTGCCCATCCCACTCTCCTTGGTTTAATCTTCCCACGAATTTCAAGTGTTGAGGCACTGCGCTACAAACGGCAAGGTCGCGGGTTCGATTCCCGATGGTGTCACTGGAATTTTTTATTGGCATAATCCTTTCGGTCGCACCATGGCCCTAACAGAAATGAGTACCAGGAATATTTCCTCGGGGGGCCGGGGGGGGGGTAAAGGCGGCCGGTGCGTAGGGCTGACAACCTTACCACCTTCATGTGCCGACTGTCTAGCAATCTGGGCGCCTCAACCCTCCTGGAACCGAAAGGGCCTGTAATGGAACTGCTTTACCTTCACCTTACGAATTTCAAGTACACTGAAGAGATCATGAACTACCAACTGTGCAATTTTCCGTGCAACTGATATTTACTCAGACTCAATTAATTCCTTGTTATTACGGAACCCAATGACCGATCAGCGTCATCACTATAATTAACAGCCAGTTCAGTCCAGTCCATATCCTGACAACCTCCTTATCTAAGGTCTTGTTATATAACTCCATAAATACCTCGGTCCCCAAAATGGTCTTTCCGTACCAGAATGTGGCTTCATTTTCGGTCTCCCTTTCATGCTCCACGTCCAGCCCATCCTGAACTTGTACAGGTGTACAGCCTAACAATGGTCCTAATTGTTCTGTAAGTTTCCTCTACTCACCGTTACTTTTTATCTTTTACGCTCACATATTTCCTGCAGCTCGCCGTTCACAGACAATTTGAAACTGAGCACAGGAATACGATTTTGCCCTCCAAAAACACACAGAAACTTATATCACTTCCGATCGTAACGCAGAATACGAAGACAACAAACTATGCCACAAACATCACGATTGTAACTTAATTTACAGTGAATACACACAGAATATAAATAACGTAAATCTGCAAGTGTATTGGGAAAATTCTAATAGATCACTAACGACACTAAAAGATACTGAAACACAACGTTTTACAAACATAGTAAAAAATACGCGAGATTTCAGACTTTCAGCACGGTGTAATTAAGGACTCCACTCCTCTGGCAAGTTGCACAGCGTCAGTTGGTAGCTACCGACGTTTCGGGAAAGCACATCGGTTCCATCTTCAAGAGTTATGGTGCTTAAGTTGTACATCTTGACCGATACGCTGTCCCGAAACTTCAGTAACAGACTATCAACTGACGCCGCACAACATCCCAGAACAGCGACGACCTCACAATATACAATAACAGAATAATTTCTTAAGTATGCATATACTCGTATACACACATATACAGAAATATTAAATTCATACGATTCGATGTAAGAATAATGTGTAGGCCTAGACAGGCATCAAGTCTTGGTGATTTTTAAAATTCCAAACTCGTCTGCATACAAGACATGTTTGTGATTCAAATATAATAGGGAATATTAATTACAGAAGCATGCAGTAAACTGCAATCGTTGGTGTTTGTTTGATAGACCGTGGTGGTGGTTCTAGGGCTGAAGCAACATGGGTTCTTACATAAATTTTTTACTTATATGAAGAGAGTAGCAACGATCTCTCTCGGTAAGTGTAGGCCTACTATCCTGATGGAGGTCAGGCTAGTGTGAACTCTAACAAAAGTCTACACATTTAGTATAAACTCCGTCGACGACACTTACTAGCCCTCTCCGAGTAACCGACTGCTTCAAATCCACGTAAGACACACCATCGCAGTCAAGTTTATCATGGCGGTTCACGTGGAAGGATCTGATTCAAAATGCTGGCATCCCGAACATGGGCAGGTCTTTAAAGCATCGTGCGGAATTTAACGGTCTACGTCATGACGTCATTTCATAGAAAATTGCGTCATTCGACGAATTACTTCCGACCGATCTGAAGGTGAAAGCCGCTTCTTCCATCCTGTGACACTTGGCTGTTTATCGATTACCACGTCTTACCTAACGGCAAATATCCAATTCTAATCACATGTAAATCAGTCAGTCAGCACCGAACACATAACCATCGTCCAGACTTGTACATGTACGATTTTTCATTCCGCTGTGGTTTTCTAATAAAGCAGTTACAATCAGAACCTCAAACACAATGTGGTTACAGACCAGAAAGCAATTTACATACTCCACATCAACGAGGGCAAAAGAAAAAGCATAAGAAAAGCAAGCAAGCAAGTAAAGCAGAAACGAAGCACATGCTGTTAAACGCCGCATATTTACCAAAGTTGCGACACTATACAAAACCTCAGGTCCCTACACGAAGGCAAAAAGGCAGCCGCTTTTCAGACACGGGTCACACAACTGTCTATGACGTGGATGCCCAGTGTTCAATCAAGGATTCGTCGGAAATGTTAGAAACATACGAAATAGGAATGACCTTTCCATAGGGTTTCACGACTATCTGTTATTTCGTTATGAAGTCATTAGGCTAGACACACAAACAGAATGACGTCCTATAAATCTGTTCTCCGTATCGGACGCCTGCTCCCATCAGCCATTCCCAACCTTTGGCCGTGTTACGCCCACCAGCCCTGCTGTCCTTGCAATTTTCTGCTTTACGTATTTAATCGTTCACGTTTTAACAGGATTAGTACTAATCTGAAGTCACTTAAGTTACCTCAGATGTTGCCGTCAGGCAGTATTTACGGCGTAGTCATGCAAATACTGCCAGCTCTGGTATTCTGCTTATGCCCAGTTTCCTTATGAAAACACTCGTCTTGAAACACCCACAATATCCATCTTCCCTCCCTTATGTAAATATTATCTCACGTTTATTTGATGATGGGTACAAACATGCCAAGGAAGATACTCTATTCGCGCAAGAGGCACTACGTCGAAGTTCCTGCTTATTCTGCGTGTCACAGTTCTTCTCAGCCTTGACAACGATATTGCTCTTCCACATTCTCATACTTTGTGTAATATATACAAGCCAGGCTCTCGGTTTGAATGCAAAGTAATGTGAGAAAACACCAATGAGCCCGGCGTGACGCGGCAAGCAAGGATATCAACCTCACCAGCAAACTCACGGTGATGAGTCTCATACTGGATGACTCTCAATTAGGCCAGCATATAATAACTAGAATAAAAGATCGTCTTGTACTCCTAAAATCAAGCCAAGCCGCAAGTTCCCACAAACATATGATCACAACTGCTTTGTTAGCAAGATATAACAACTGAATGATTAACTGCCGGAGGATGTACCACTGGCAACGTGACAGAATGTGTGGTTTGTGGACGATGACGCCCCTGTCGATTGCAACGAAGAAGGGAAGCAGTTTCTTTTCTCGCTCAATTCCAAATCGATAAACAGGATAGAATGGACAGTCTGGCCTGCACGATCACCCGATCTCACTCCTGCCGATCTCTACCTTTGGGATCATCTGAAGTTCCTATGCGTAGGACGAGATTTAGCGTTGATTGAAGTGGCTGCGTCAAAAATAAAACACAGGACTAAAACTTTTCAGCGTACCAGGAATTACTGGCGCCACAAGGCTCCGTTAAGCATTCAGACTAACGAAGACTATTCTCAGAAACTTTTATAAAAATCCTGTCAACACTAAGACGCTGTTATATTAAAATCCACCAAATCATACAAATAAATGAGACCCTAATACAACATTGCTTGTCTCATTTGATTTCCGAATAATTCCCGTTCTCCTTTGCCAAGCGGTTGCGTTCGCGTTCGTAGAAACTTTCTGGCTTCATGTTAGGAGTAGACGACGATACTTATTTATCGTATACAGTTAAGGATCACCCTATATTTCGACATGAAGACCGCTAATGCAGAGTGTCTGTAAAACATACGGTGTCAAAAGAGGATAAGTGGCGTCACTTCGTATGGGACACACGATGCTTTCCACTTAAACAAGGATATCAAACTTCTCAAGCTTTTCATCGACTCGGTAGTTACTACAACGCCTTACCTACGCCTTAGCTCTCTGTCGCACGCCCTTTGTATATTTTATAAACCGCACACAATTTTAACATATTTATAATACTAACAGCACTAAAACCATGAACCATTGTGCCCGACACAAAGCAGGGTTTACGTTGGTTGTGGCTGTTTAAGCACATACAGTAGCACAAAGACAATGCGGCAGTTCACAATGGCTGCAGTTAATGACGTACTGCAACAGTCGCTCAGAAGTCGCAACATTAGTAACAAAGCGAGATTTTATTTGCGTAAAAGCATAAAATGTGTGATCCCCGTGTATCAGACAAAAAATGTACTTTCAGTTAAATCCTGCCAGTGTTTCTTTTGATGGTTCCGTCCACGGTTTTTTGCCTTCGGCTTTTTAAACATTTTAACGGACATCATTACCCGATAATCAACTACCACCTGCTAAGCCATATATTAATTCTACGATAAATTAACTAATGATGACCTTGCCACACCTGTGTTAAGGTTATCACGTACACACACGTAACTTACACCGAATTATTTACGTGGCAACATGCCACCACACAGCGGCCCACAGCTCATTTTCTGAATCCACCACTGTCAGGGCAATTCTGGGGAAAGACGTTGCAGTAAGAGTGCTCGCACAGTGGTTACTATACGCACGCAGAGGGCTAACATTAAGTATTCTGCAATACTCTCACAACAAACACCGACTGTTGCCTTAGCGTCATTCACCTATTGTCCTTGTAAGTGATGAAAGTTGTGTTTTTGTGCGGTATGACCTGAATCTTTATACAGGCTGATAATGAAGATTCAATGAATTTGCAAACAGAGGGCAAAACCTCGGAACCTTGACAGCAATGCTCTTTCGGATACCGGACAGCTCTGAAAAGAAAAGTACGTTCACGTTATTTAGCCTACAACGCTACTATTTCAGTCCATTCAGTCTACTTTATAGGCCTAGTCTATCTTCCCTATTCCGCTCTTTACGTGTATGTCTCAGCAATTAACACGCGGAGTCACGAGGATAAATTATGGCTCAATCAAGTATGTAAACATAAGTTTTGAAAATACATCACTATTAATCTTGAACTCACCCATCAATTAAACAACAGAAAGGGGTAAACTATAATTTCTGAATACGCTGAAATGAGTGAATCCATGCCAAATAACAAACTGCTCAAACTTCAGAATTGGCACGGATGTCCGAAGATGATACATGCAGAAGAGAAACCAATGGCAGATTGCGAAGCCGCGGTACATAATCAATTATCATCATCATTTATCAATAATCATATATTTCACTTCAAGTGCAGCCTATACGGTGACTTGGTTACGGACTGGACGTCCGAGGAGTCGTAGTTCGATTTCCGGCAAGGGTAAGATGTTTACCTACTCTACAAAGCTCAAAGACGGTCTTCGGGGCCCACCTAGCCTCTCATTCAGTGCATATTAAGGGCCCCTTCCCCGCTCGCCAAACGGCCGGGACGTGAAGCTGACCACTCTGTCGAGGTTAAGAATGAGTGGGGCTACACCTGCATCCGCCACATGCTTTCATGTTGTACACAGGGACACTTTTGCCTTTTACTTAACACTATTACAACTGCACGAGAATCACAAAGTCAAAATCAGTAGATCCATTCATATCTGAACTATGGTCTGTCTTCTGGCAGCACCGTTTCCATGCTGATCTTTTCCTGCCTGTGTACCCTTTAACCTTTGAAAGCCTAGCGGTAACTTTACGTACCACCAGGTTTAACATTAAAAAATTCTACGTGGTGCCCACATTGCGTTTATGTGTTTTGTACAGATCTCAGAACACACAGCAACTTTTGCCTTATAAAACATTAAGGGACTGGTTTTTATAACCGAAGTGGAGAGTGTTTACAGCGCGGTACGCACTGAGTCCTTATATAAAACAGATACGCTTCGTCTTTAAAGGGTTAATTAAATATTAGCGCATTCCTCTCAAGCACCAACCACCTTGAATACAAACACATTATTTCTTTCAGCAAGCGCCAGATCTGTGGAGCCAGCTAACACGGGCACGTCTTACGCATCACATTTAAGACAGACGAAGGCGGTTCAGAAATTATTCCAGCTCACGTTCGTAACGACTAAACAGTACACAAAGCAAACAAATTGTACACCAAGTTTCGTAGTGACGCGTGATGAAATACCGCCCATCGGTACGTACACACACTGCAGACATGTGCGATTACGTCATGTGCTGTGTCAACTTATTCTGATTATATGCGCTTCAATCATCTACAATGGCGGCTGAAGCAGAAGGTTTCTCTGAAACGTCTATATGTACCGACCAGACTACACGACAGGTCAACCCAGACGGCAATACAGAGTTAAAACAGACCACCTATGCCACAGGAGATTCTTATTCCATATTTAATCCAAACAATTCCAGTCCTCGACGAGATAATGCTCGTTTAATCGTATGATGTGTCTGACGATCCCCAGGACTTTGACATTTCTTCCTCAGAACCTTTTACCGAGCCGGGTACAGTTTGACCATCATTATAACCTGATGCACAAGATTTGAGATTAGCCCACACATGGAAACATACAATATACTTAGAGAATGAAACCCAGAAACGTTCAGTGCAGCCTCACGGTACCATGACGTTTTAAAATTTGATTTTGTGTGCTAAATAAACGACAAACATGGATTGTTTGCGATTACCCGATCCCTCATCCAAAGAAGTATACCAAATGTCCTTGGAAATGTCGCTCAAAAAACTTGTGCATTGAAGAAGGGCACACTGCACAAAAACAAGAGGCGAAGCAGTAAAAAAAAAAAGAAGAAATATAATATAGGGAAGGAAAGAACGCCTACGGTAGGCCTAGGCATTTAAACGTTCCCAAGTTACACGTTCACACATCAAGAGAAACCGCGTGCCTAATTGTACGCGACATTCTGTACTGTCACCTGTCGAGTGCAAAAATCAAGTTTTACCGCTTCGTAAAGACAGTATCACAGCTTCATCAACTGCAAATGAACTGCATTAATACTTACGCTTTCAAAACGCTCATACTGTCTATTGTTTTAAACATACAAAGGAGCAACGTATATAGTCACGGCGCAAAGAGACAGCATTAAACTAACCTCCAGATATAATTAATATTTGGCAGTCTCCCGCAGAACAGCTGACAGTCCCTTTCTCTCTCGTTCTGCAAGGCTGGTACCCACCTGCCCCATGCCAGTAATAACTACCAATGCACTTGAACTCTGAATACGCCGCAAGTATAACACCTTGAAACCAAGCATACACCGAGGAAAAACGACACATCGTGATAATCAATTCTAAAGAGAGCATTTGCCATCTGCCACACACGGAATTATAATTTTATGCCTAGCAACTACGGCCACGAACCACTTCCATGCACCTACACAGAACCCATCTACTGAACTGCTTCCCAAGCTTTCTTCGGCCTCGGAACCCTTCCGTCCTAAAAATTACAAACAGAACCGAAAACCAAGAAATACAAGCTGGAAGCACAATGAAAACACAGAACAAATTTTCTATGGTAATCCACACAAACGAAAAAGAAGAAAAATATTAAATTCAATAGTTATGATCCCCGACTAACCCCTTAAAGCCTAGTGGTTACTATATATACCACCAGGTCTCACGTTCAACAGTTCTAAGTTCTGCTAAATAGTGCATTTTGGTGTGTTATATGGATCACAGAACAAACTATTATTTTCCTAACTGCATTAACTGATCGGTTTTCATGATCTAGGCAGTGTTTACTGCGCGGCAGCAACTAAATGTCTAAATATTTCTGTTTTTCCCTTGGCTCGACAGCCCTAGTGGGCCAAGGCTTCCTCATTATTGACGTTTCCCGATCACCCTCAGTTACACACACCGCACTCGGTAGGACTCCTCTGGACGAGTGATCGATCCATCGTAGACACGTCTACCTGACAACACACAGCACTCACAAAAGACAGACAACCATCCTCCCGGCGGGATACGAACCCGCAATCCCAGCAACCGAGCTGCCGCAGACCCACGCCTTAGACCGCGAGGCTAATAGGATAAGCGGATGTCTAAATATAATTCTAACGTAAACATAATTCAGACTAAATTAATTCTTCAGAGCCTATCTTCAACAGGAGAACGGTCAGGCACTACCTGGGAACCTTCTGAATAGTAAATTTTCAGTTTCCTCCCTGTAAGGGTAATTCGTTCTCCAAAGGGTCTATGGAATGCTCTTCTACGGTTTTCTTGTCGCGGATGTACGCAATATTGGACCTAATGCCCCCAAACAATGGAAGCGATTAACAGCCACACATACCTGAACTACGAAACGATGATTTCTGAAATCAAGTACGAGGGTGCCTCAGTCTTTCAACATCGCAACTTCTTTTTATCTACCCGGACATTCCATTACCGAGACTCGCCTTTTATGTGACACGAAGGTGCAAAATTTACAAGAACTAAACAAAGGCTACTGTGATGTGAACACACTGAAGCGGTTGCTGATTTTTTAAAATTAGAAAAGCACTGTCAATGAGCCAAGAGTTCTGTACACATTTTACTCGACATGTAACTTCTCTCCGTCTGAAGACCGTGTAAAAAGCTGCCGAGATAACAGACATTCTTCATACGACTCAATAGGCGAGGTGAAGGTCAATGACATGCGTAAGCCATGGACAGTTATTCATCTTATCGTGCTAATAAAGTCACTCACTGCAGGCCACTCACAAACTTTCAGGCCTTTTCGCGTCGCCTTTTCTGGCTTGGACACAGTAGCAGCCTTCCAGAATGCCATGCCGTGAAGTTAGGTTGATGGGGAAACTGAGAAACTGCTGTCTCCATCTTCAGGGCAGAGGCGTATCTTGGACGGTAATATAAGGTACAGATACAGAGCACTGGGTTCTATTAGTTCACTCATAGGAACGTCACTTGTTCCTTCCTCACATCTGTACTAATTTTCCCCGCGCGACATACTCTCCTACCCCGACGATGAAGGCAGCAGATTCCTCCAAAATATCGTAAGCCAGTTCGGACTCTCCTTGGTTCGAATCTCAAACGAGATACAGGCTACAATTCCTAAAGTCTTCGTTGCGTTCCTTAAATGTCCCAGGATCTAGTGTAGTGTGTCTCAAGATAGGCCACGGCCGCTATCTGCCATATCCTTCGCAATTTTGTGGTCACCATTATTGTGAATTTTCACTTGTCACTGTATACTTAACTGTAATGAACACAGCATCGTTATTACACGTTCCAAGCCAGCAAATAAAGACTGGTCTCATATGCATTCAGTTGGCTTTTAAATAACAACTCGCCTAAAATGCGATCAGAATACCAAATCGACGCAACGGCATAAACCGTTGCGGACTTACCACTGATTAGAGCGCATTACCCGCGCCGTTTGCAATAAATAAACATATCTGGCCCGTACGAACAACGAATGAAGAAATACAACAAACAGAAGAACATAGGCCTATACAGCACACACGTGTAAACAAACCCAGCTGACGTGGTATTTCATCTACGCAGCATAAGAGCAGTAAACACTAAAAATACTCCTGCAACAGGATTTGTCCTTTTCGTGGTTCAGTTTATCCCAAAACGAAGCTGGTTTTGGTAATATGTTCAATATATTCAATTTAAACGTTTCAATCCAACAAACGAATATGTTAACGTACATGCAAAGGGAAAGTGATCTGTAATCTGTTCCCACTACACGCAGTCGGCGCAAGAACAAGGCTGCAATAACGCAACAGACACCATATGGCTAGATAAGGACTGAATAGGGTTTCGTGGACCAAGCCACCCACAGGGTATCATGAAATGTGGTTTAGTGGTTTCTGTTTCTTCATGCAGGACAGATTCACGGGTTAGTGCATCAAAACTGAACTGATCGAGCAGCAGTATAGGAATAAGCACACATAGGATGCATCTCTTAGCGCTTAAAGCCCACTGGTACGTACCACCCGCCGTAGCATTAAGGAACTCTGCTACTGTCCACATAGTGTACATTGGCGCACCCAAGGGCGAGGGCTGTCAGGCTGCAGCCCCCCCCCCCCCCCCCCCCGAGCGAAATTTAAAAAACGCAGATTTATAGACACGATGTTATCAAAGGTTTTACGTGATTCAGGCTTCAGAATAAATCAGCCAATGAAATCGGCTGATGACTAACACACTGGAATATTGAACAATATAAATAAAACTTACAAATATGTAGATTATTTTCTTTTTCAGTTAGTTTTAATTTTCCTTGTAGCCTAACTAGATGTAGGCTCGAAGATTTCGACATGATATTCAGAACATAGTTTTTAAAATCAGACAAATTACATATAGCCCACGGTCAGCCCCCGACCAAAAGGCAAATTATGGGTGCTCCTATGCACTGTGATAATTTGCCTATACAGATGTAAACGAGTGATCTTCATAATGGACATGGACTGCGTTCTCTGTGAGGTGCGAACTGAATTATTTTAGACGAACGTCTTCGAATGAGTAAACGCTATTTTCTGTTCTGCAAATGCGCGTTCTTTGCCTATCAGCACCGCTGCAATGGTTGTAATTCCACTACCAGTATCAGCAATACAGAGCAACTATTGCAGTAAATTGGGACGAACGCATAACATACATTGGGGCGGGGGGGGGGGGGGAGAGGAAGAATATGCAGAGGTTTTTTGCTAAACCTAGTTAAAATATGCCACGGGTTCATCAACAAAACATTTAAAAGCTCGGTTCCAACCCCACACAAAACGGACACCCACTCCGTTATCGACAGCAGCCGATTAATGGTGTCAGGAAAACAACTACTGTTTATTGCACGTAAGAATCACACACAACACGATATGAAGATTCCATTCTTCTGAGATATAACACCGTGTATATTTGTGTATTCGCACGACGACCCTGAATATGCAAGCAAAATCTGCTCCTAAATGCCGGTACGTATATAAGCTAACAATCTACACACCGTCATATACTGCTATTACTTATTGTTAAAGATGTAGTAACCAATGTGCTTTAACGCACTAATCAGGGAGTGTGAAGCAAGCCGAGGTGATAGGAGAGGATTCACGAGCGGCCATTTGTGTCGAGAACTCAAAAAAATTATCATTTCTAAAACTATGGACTGTTGAGATAAGCAGTCGCGTGCTGTCACGTACAGAATGACGTGACCTACCCTAAGCGGAACTTTTCAATAAAATGCTTGATTTCCGCTCCAATTTTCACTGCTTTATCAGGCCTACACGAGATTTGTGCTTGAGTTTCTATTAAAACTACGGGAGTATTACTTGAACTTTACTCTTTCCGACTTTTATTTCCTTTTATGTGTTGTTTCGAATGTTTGACTAATTTCAAGCATGCCATCAATTGTTGCCAATAACTAGTTAACGATATACAAATGCTTTTGCCCCTTGTGGCGGACGACTGTCGCATGAAATTCAAATTACAGCAGCCAACTCTCAGCGAAAACGTACGCGTCTTCTATTACGTTTATGTCTTACCGGGCAAGTTGCCTTAAGCAACGGGTCTTCAAACTTTACTTGCTCAAGTGCCACATTTTAATGGCAGGAAGATTCGCGGGCCACATTCACGTTTTACAAGGTAAAGTATGCATATTATTGCAGGGCATGCCTACCAATATTTCCCTACGTAAACATACATAGGATAGTTTTGTTATTTATTTATTTATTTATTTATTTATGGTTTATTATTTATTTTTATTATTATTATTTACTTATTCCCACAACAATATTTCCAGAAAAAGAATGCAGGAGCTATGCCAATTCAGAGGGATTTAGGTTCAATTTGAAAAAATATACATATTCAGAATCTAAAAATGTAAGTTTTACTCTTAATTCTGCTGTCACGTCTAAACAATTTTACGTGCATAAAAATGTTCCTCTTTAACTGGAAATTTGACACGCTTTATTTTTCACTAACCTGTCTTACTAACTGCCCTGCAAACACTCCCTACTATATATAGTCTTGCAGTATTTGCTACGACATTAACTGAGATTTCATACCTAAAAAAACAAAACAAAAGTTTAAAATTTTAGAACAAAATTTAAAATATATCAGAACGAATTTTATTCAACATTTATTTATTTGAATTAAACTTTTTACACTCAAAATTCAAAATTTATTTGGGGGCCGCAAAAAGCATTCGGAGGGCCGCATGCGGCCCGCAGGCAGCGGGTTAAATACCCCTGTCTTAAGCGGTAACGTTTCTGACTTGCATTCAGTTACGTGTCGAGTTCGAACACCAACCGGCACAAACTGAAATTTTTCGTGATTTCCCTCACTCCCTCTTGGAAAACGCCAAGACAGTACCTTAGACGAGGCTACAACCGCTTTCTTTCACATCGATTGCGAGTAATTATCCACTACATCTCTACCACTCGACAGTACACGATCCTGAGTTACCGGCAGCATCGTGAGACAGAACTACAAAAAGACAATGCCCAGTCTAGATCGGTCGGGTGAAACATTTTTTAACCAGCCAACTCACGATACAAGTGATTTGGCGTAGTGCCACAAAATTTTTTAAAACACATTAATATACTGAAACATCAAACTGTATTACTTTTATTCATATTACGTCTCTCAACCTTCAATAACAAAAACTTGAATTTGTAAAGAGAAATACTCAATTTTTTGGAAGATTTTTGCATCCCATTAACAGGACTGCCCATCCGCAAACCACTGTGTAAGTACACACCTCTTTCAGGAAAATTCCACAGTTTAGTGTTACTAAAAGAAAATGCATGTCATATTGTAGATTTGTATGGGGCTGATGCTCAATCTGAAGAAACTAAAGGCTCCACACGCCACTTAGGAAGGATCGAGGGCCACAGGATGCGCACCACTGGTCTAGATGGCACGTAGTTACATAAATGTGTACGTTATATAAGCACACTCCCACACATTAAATTAAAAAGAGTTAACAGTGTACGGGCCTGCCGCATCATGTAGGCAGTGCTGGCACAAACAAGGATGACTTTGCAGGGAAAGGGGATATAATAACGCTCAGCGTTACATGCCGTGTACGCACACTTCACGAACACCAGAATTATGGTTTTCAAACACACTTCTTTGTGAGGTAATATAATATGCAGCAAAATTTGCTATAGTGTTGAATCAGACTTGCGTTTTCGCACAAGCAAATCCCAATTATTCAGCCATTTTAAACAGATATAACACGAACACATTTATCAAAGACCGAATTATACTTTGACCCCGGCGGCGGAAAAGGTCAAGACAGCCCTCAAACAAGCGTTCAGTTAAGTTTATTTGAATTGCAATCTCCAATGAATACAGAATAGAATAAACTACGATATAATGCGAGACGGATGATCGCCGATCCAGCTCACTGTTGCTATAATGACCTAATCAAATACAAAACCTGGAAAATTTTAGGTGCCGTGCCAAAGGCCTGTTTAGTCCCGCAATCAACACCCAAATTCGCTTCTGAAAATTCAGGAACACCATTAAACACAGACCAGCTTCACAAAACCCTCCCCAGCTGCAGATAAAATATGAATTACCTGTACGTATACATTACGGACATGTGAAGTGTACAGTGCCTCTATATACAGACTTCTTGGCGCGTTCTTCTACATGAATCCTACTCCTGACGTCACTCGTGAAAACTGAGATTCACAGATTCCATACAAAAGGCACTTCGCAACCAAAACTTATTCAGAAAATAAAACTGGCATACGGCCCATCACACCACTTCGATCACTTTAAAATCGTGCTGAAAACGCGAATAGGGACGTTAAATGTTTCCGAATGCTTTGCGTTCCGACAACCACGCAGAGCCGATTGCTTCTTCCCACTGCCGGCCACTCCACAGTTCACAGCAAGCGACCCTCAGCATGCTTCCAGTTATGGCCGCTGTGCCTGCTGTTCTTTGTATTCTCCTGCACAGTACCCACAGCTCACACCCAGTCGGTTCGGATAATCACTGTCGCTTAAAGTATATCCCTTGTTCGTTTTGCTTCGTTGCAGAAGTGGTGACCTTCGGGAGCAAGCACCAAAATGGACACTTTAATCAAATATAATTCAGCCACGTCGTGTTCAGGACAGGGAAAAATAGCTACTCCACAGAAGTACCTTCCATTTAGAACACCTCGGCTCAATTCCAATAGACTTGGGTATTTTAGAAAGTTCTGTTCAAATATCACGCATTATTTTTTAATGTAACTGCTTACCCAGTAGACATAACTCTCCGTAACATTCACCAGTTACGTCATACGTATCTTAGTCACCAAGACTGATAAATATATGGGATAACACACTGAATTCACAGACTTCAGTGACTTTTTTCATTGTATGTATTAAAATTCAACACACTACTACGTTTCCTGTCCCCGAAACGTAGTAGCGTGCTAAATTTTAATACATACAACGAAAAAAGTCAATCAAGTCTGTAAATTCAGATGTCACACACCATGGTCAGAACCCTACAGAACAGCATAAAACGCCCGGGCAAATTCAACTGCTGAATTTTGCCCTCATCTTTACGTCATTTCGTCAGCTGTTTTCCATTACAGAAGTAATCAAATTCAAAACCAATTATCTGTAATATAATACCACGTTCAACAGACAACGGCCCGCGACCCGAATGCAAAACCGGACGACCTGTAAACCAGTCCGAAATGTGGAACTGTTTAACACGTTAAGGATTTCTTCGGCATGCAGTTTCATTACGTAAGCGAACATGACACGGAACTACAGAGCAGACACATAATGCGGCCATGAAGCACGCACACTTACTGGGGTAAACACGGGGCTTGTAAGCGGAAGCTGACTGAAACAGTAGGATACGGAAGTCCGCCGATCGACCTCCCGCCCAGAAAACTGGAAAATACCACAGAATTGCACGCACGCACACACGCACGCGCGCGCGCGCGCACACACACACACGTCGCGCGCCATAAAACAACGCTGCAGTGACTGGCCGGAGATGGGACAGCGCAGTCGGTATAGTACTACATCACAGGCTGGCCAACCGACGAATCGCGGTTCGATTCCCGGTAGCGGCCAGAGATGTGTCTTCTCTGAAGCGTCCAGGCTCACTTTCGGGCCCACCCAACCTCCTATCCAACGGCACCAGCGGCGCTTCCCCCGGGGATAAAAGGGTCGGGGCGTGAAGCTGATCACTCATCTCAATCTAGCACCGAGGTTACGAATTACTGCAGCTGTACTTCTGCTCCCCATATCACTTCATGGCGTGCACAAGGACAACAGTACCTTACTTATAATTTACTTAACTTTAATACGGACTGCCCAATTAGCCACAGTAATTTCCACAACATGTAAGTGTGGGGTAAAAATGATGCCGTATTCAATTCTAACAACGCAAGAGAGATCAAATCGACGGTTACTGACTAAAAACATCCTCCTGTAATAAAGGTCAGATTAAATCGGACATTGGAAAAAAGTTAATGCAAGGAGGCTAGGACTACGTTCCGTCATCCTAACAAAGTAAGTAATTGTGTTATGGCATGCGAACACTGCTGGACGCAAGGTAATTTTGACATTTCTCGTAAGGAAGTAGCAAATGGTTTCTAGTTCAGGTTCGGGACACTTTCACCAAGAAATACCGGCGCACGTTTATTACTACGGCATATGACAACCGTAGAGAGCACGCAGTTCCACCTAAGTGGCAGCAAGAACAAGTGGACGGTGTTCATTAGCTGTATCTTCGCCCTGTATCGTGCGAACACGAAGCGATGAAAGGCTGTGGTGTGCCACGGTAACGCAACGCGCAGCGGATCACTGCACAAACGTCTCTGTTTGTACGGCGATTACGTGGAGAATCACACAACGTGTTTGTAATTCTTTGTTGTTTGGCTATCTATGTCGCATCGCTATGAGTGTGAACAGTCCACATAAGCTTACATTCCTTAAAATCTTGGCTTCCAGCCTGTTTACCTTTCAATTCTTGCTCTTCACAGCTGTGGGATATTACACGTATAATTCAGGTGGTAATATCAAAAGTCAAAATACTCCACCATTCCAAAATCCTGTCTCCATATACTGAGCTTTATCCATCCGGCTATCAATGTGCAGCTTTAAGAATGCCGCCGTTTTATACACAAAGCCTCCATCCCTCCATAAAACTCCCAAGCTGAAAGCCAAGGACTTTGATTTTGGAGTGCCCATAAGGAAGTTGCCTTCGGTGCCGCTATCGAACGTTCTCTGTCCGTTGCAGTTATCTCTGGCTTCGTTCCTTCTTGTTCTCCGGCAAGTCGGCAAGTATTTTCTCTAATATTGTCATCTGAGTCATTAGGCCTACGGAGCCCTCCCACACGACTAGGTCTTAAGTAATAAAGATATTACACACAAAAGATATATGTAGAGTTGTTGGTCTAAAATGATACGTATTCAAAAGCACAAACAAAATTAAAATTATACTATCACAGCCTTCGACTCCCAATGAACACTGAACTAGCAACCTACTCTTCTGGTTCTCAGCCCAATTCCTATTATATCAGGCCTTTCGTGAATACCGTCCGACAGGGAACAGTTTACTTCTGTAAGATTTGTAGCAATGACTCACTGAAGATATCCTTGTGCATGCCACAAAGGAACACAGGAGTAGCGGTGGACTGATCTGGCTCAGGATAGGGACAAGTGGTGCGATCTTCTAAAGGCTGTAACGAACCTTCGGGCTCCGCAAAGTGCAGGAAATGTCTTGAGTAACTGAAAAACTAATAGCTTCGCAAGAAACACTTTGCTTGGACTTAGTTAGTTAGTTAGTTAGTTAGTTAGTCAGTCAGTCAGTCAGTCAGTCAGTCAGTTGTTGGTGCAGCTCCACTTACACTTAACCTCGGCACTGGGTCTCAGTTACACGTGATATTTAAGGTACGTCACGCTATTTTCTGCTTTGTCCTACTGCAATCAATATTACTAATTCCAGGAGCGTTTCTGCCATTTCGTACTTGGATGTTAGACCCATTTTTATGCTGCGTTTCTGAGATATCAAACACACCTCACACAAAACAGAGATGTTCAATATAATGTTGGAAAAGTAAAAAATTTATCCAACTTCAGCGTTTATTCATGCGCTTTTTTACATCGCAGAACACAAAATGTAGGCCTAATACGGAGGTCTGTTCACCCGTTTGATCATTGTAATTAGCGTATTTCAATAAATGTTGTATTGTGGGTCCACACCAAAACGTTTAACAGTTCATACAGCACAACTACAACCCACATTTACATAAAGCCAAAATTTTGATCAAATATCTCAAAAACGACTAAACATATACAAATTAGTGCAAGGGATAAAGAATTCGGCTCTCATAAATTTGTACTTTTCGCCATGGCGCAACAGTCTCTAGTGGGCCAGCGCCTCTTCATTATCGAGGCTTCACAATCCCACTCAGACACACCATACTCGGCACGACTCCTCTGGACGAGCACGGATATGTACTGCCTGAACAATTTTTCGATACTGCAAATTTTAAACGAAATATGAGGACAAACAAATTCTAAGTCCTTGCAGTGATGTGTAGCATGATTAGGTTAGCAACGTGCCATAAATTAGCATGAAGGCCAATAAGACATGCAAAGAAACAAAGAACACATTTGGAAAATACTATCTCTACACCTTTGTTTGCCATTCTGTGTGCTCAAGGTTAAATCACTTTCAAGATGCTGACAACGCAAAATGCTGCCACAGTAGTAAGCGTGTGAGGTAAATCTCCTAGGGGAAACATCCTTGGGTAGCAATATGATAGAAGATCTGGTGAACCCTATAGCTAATTTAAACAAGAGGGATAATAAAATCGGGAATCGAACGACCGTCCTCCAACTTGACATATTAAGAACTTACATGACAGCAAATTTAAACACTCAGCTAGTAACAACATATTGACTTTCTTTGCAATCAACAGCAAATGCATTTACGCTCAATATTTCCATTTGGTTGTGAAATTTCCTATGAAAATGAAAAAGATATTCAACAAAAATTAGCAAAATTTGCTAGAATACTGTGAATTCTAAACAACACTTTTAAACCAACTTTGGTCCAGAAATATTCAAGAATAAAAGTATAGAATGCACTGGCTCTCCCCATGGAAGCGAAATTTGGACCCTCAGGCAAAAGGATAAAAAAATGACTGACATCAATTGAGATTAATTTTTTCAGAAGAACAGCGGGATACACACTTCTTGACCACAAAAGAAATACAGAAATTTTGTAATTGTTGAAAGCAAAACCAGCTGACGATAAACTACGAAGATACAAATCGAACTGACTACAACATGTAATAAGAATAAACAAGATCTGCGCCAATGAACAGCAACAGGACACCAAAAGCAACGCTGAATTATAGACCAAATGAAGATGACTTGGAAGACCTTTGAAAAGACTGTTACACGAGGCTGAAACAGGTCTATTAGGCCTAAGTCGTGACGGATGACGATGACGATTTCGATTCAGAGTTCGGTAAATACATGACCTGTACTCATCACCAAATATTATTCGGGTAATCAAATCGAGAAGAATGAGGTGGGCGGGGCATGTAGCACGGATGGGGAAAAGAGAGGTGCATACAGCATTTTGGTGGGGAGACCTGAGGGAAGGGGACCACTTGGGAGACCCAGGCGTAGATGGGAGGATAATATTAAAATGTACCTTCAATAAGTAGGATGGGGGCATGGACTGGATTGAGCTGGCTCAAGATAGGGACAGGTGGCGGGCTCTTATGAAAGCGGCAATGAACCTCCGGGTTCCATAAAATGCCGGGAATTTCTCGACTAGCTGAGAAACTGTTTGCTTCTCAACAAGGCCTCTGCTCCATGGAGTTAGCCAGTTAATTCGGTAAATACACTGCCACTCACGTGGTACGTCGTCTGTTCACACATATTATATACGTACATTACACATTATGCAAAATGCATGGAATCCAGCAAACGCACAAGTGTTTATCTGCAGGTGACAACGACTGAACGGTGAGTGGATGGACAAAACACGGAACTAATAACACAATGTTTACAGGAAACAAATACCCAGTCTGTTCCAACAGTCACAGTTACAGAGAACAACAGACAAATATCTGGTTACTGAACAAAACGTAAAAGGAATCAAATTATATGTAAAGTCCAGTAACTTCGAGAGACTGGCCCTGACATCGTCAAAGAGAACCGCAAATATTAACCCCATCTGGCGTAAGACTGCCCCCTATTTGTGTAATGTGTTTTTGTATTTAACATCGGGCACTTGAGAGACACACGAAGTTGAGGAGTGGCCAAGGAGTGAAAGGCATGCTACGTCAACCTGATCTCTCAGATCCTGCTAGCAGCATACATTTCGTCTCCTGTAAGATAAAGCTTACAACAAAATTATGAAAGACATTGTTCGAACGTTACAGGAATACGTCACACATCCCCGTCTCACAACGCGTGTACTACATTTACTGTTTTGATGATTTATTTGAAATAATTATTGCTACCAAAGCAAGCACAATTCTACAATGTAAATTAACATGCATATTACTTTCCACAAAAATAACATTAAGGAGTTACAAATATGGTAGCATACATCTAAAGGAAAGTCATTTAAGGGGGTTCGAGCTCCAGATCTCCCAAATGCGAAACCGGAACAACTATTGAACACGTGCATTTTTCATTCCAGCTACACCCCTATCAGAACATTACATTCTCTACCACATTTCTCGTTCTTTTGTACGTCCCATTGCAGACCTAACCACTTCTGATTCGTTCTAGCGCAAAGGACTACAAAAAGTGAACGAAATTACAAATAGTACCAAGGATAAGATGACGACGATGATGATGATGAGGAGGAGAATGATGACGATAATAAGAACGAAAAGACCCACTTATTCTTAACCTCGACACTAGGCGAATTGGCCGCTTAACAGCGCCGGTGCCCACTGCATAAATGGCTGTGTGGGTCCTAGGCCCGGTATACATACGGTCGTAAAGACAAGAAGCCATGCCGAGACTCGAAACCTTGCCGCCAAGCACGTAGGTAGTTACTTCACTTACGGTACCGCATTATCCCTGTTAACTATAATAATGACTTGACACAGGTTTTTGCAAGTCGCATATTTACTGCATTAACAAAATGCTGGGCACCGCCCACTGCCTGAAGCATATTTCTCACACACTGGTATATATGCAGGGTTTCACACATTCGGCCAACAGGTCGCCTGGGCAACTAAACTTTGCACGGTCGCACCTAATATTTGTGGGTCCTTAATATATTATTTGCTTTACGTCACCCTTCTAGCACCTAGAACTTTAATGTGGCGCCTGGATTTTTGGAAAATTTGTGGGACCCCATATACATGACATTTCGGGCAGCAGCTCTACTCTGTTGCCGCCTTAGTAACAACAGAGCACATCCGCAACAGGTGCGGTGGCGAACACACAGCACAAGAATTTAAAACTTCACACCTGGAAAAAAGGAAAACGGAAAAGCCACCTTCAACAACAACTGGAGGACAGAAGCGCTTGGAATATGCCACGCTGTCCGCAAACTTCTCAGTGTTCAAGAATAAATGCTGGCAAAGTCGTAACTAATTTTGTAAAGCCTGTAATTATAAATCCGATTAACAAGTGTCACATCCAAGGGATAACAAATAAATTAAATGAATATCGCCATAATCATAATCATATTGACTAAAGTTTTCGTAGTTTATTTTTCATTTCCCACCAGGCAAATGCCGGTTTAGTGCCTCAAATTACGCCACGAGTGACTCCATCCACATCTTTTCCAATTCACTATTCATTAACCGTCACAGTGTACCACTGGACGCTACACATTCAGCATTACTGACAGCGTTGCTAAATAAAACATAAATAAATAAAAACTACATGAACAGCACGTTGTATAAAACGGTAATTTCGTTCAGATGTAGCCAGACCAATGTCACTGATTCCATCAGAACTTTCTGCACGGGTCTGTTCCTGTAATATGCTCACAACGCCAGTAATTTCGTATTCTCAGAGGGTGTTACAGATGCACGTTAACAGCATATCACAAAAATGGAACAATAAATGAGAAGCTGAACTTTTGTGATATAAAACGACTGTACACTTGGACAAGCCTCGCTAAACAACAATGCACACATACAGCTGTACTGACAGCTGGGGTTCACTAACGTGATAAAGGGGAGAGGGGTTTCACTAGGGGGAACTGCTTACCACCTAACGGTTCTGAGGTAAATTTACCCTCCATTCTTAACGTTTCCTGCCTAGCTTATGTGTTACTACCTCAGTCAAGTTGAGAAACACATTTCACACACGCGAACTGCTATCAATTACAGAAATGATAGGAGGTGTAACATTATCGTGTAAACTGACAGCATTACGGAACACCGCAAGTCTCCAATAACCACGAGGTGAACAGCTAGATATCATCATTACACAAACTGCCTCTCTCCTTTGTTGTGCGCTCTGCCTGACAAGTTCTCTGTGCAGCATGCATCGCAGTCACTACCACTGTACATGAAATGGCTGATTACAGGTACGTAAAGCAAAACGTGCAAATATGTGAGTATTATTCACGCCGACACTCCAAATGGACGCCCTCCACTGTCTGCTTAAAATATAACTTCTTAAAGAAATGCGGTGGGAGGAGGTTGCCTGAAGTAATTTGGCTAACGATGGCGACGAGTTAGGGACGGGAGTTGTATACACCACACTGAACATTCAAGTTCCAAAAAATCCCAGGTATTTTTTCACTAGGTGAGAAACTATTAGCTTCTCATTAAGAACTCTGCTTCGTGAAATGAAATCTCGGACTGACAGCCGCGTCAGGTTTTTAAGATACACCACCGTGTCAGAGACCGACGACGTCCCCGTCATCAGCGCTGTGATGTAAGAATGCTGATGATGGGGACTTAGTCGGTCCCTTAAGGTCGGTCAGACGTAGCGTCCGCAGACTATCTTGTACGAGTATTTTAACGAGTGCATCAAAATGAGTTGGAGTGTCGTGGCGGCGGCGGCGGCGGCGGTGGTGGTGGTGGTGGTGGTGGTGATGGTGGTGGTGGTGGTGGTGGTGGTGGTACACTGTCTCTAATCTTCAGAACTAAAGGCACAGATAAAGGTATACTTTTCGATGTCCACGCCATGCAAGCATACAGAGTGAGCAGAGGTATAGCTCCGCTCATTCTTAACCTCGGCACTAAACGGAGGTGAGTGTTAAACTTTACGCCCCGGCCGGTTTGCCCCTGTACAATGGGTGCCGAGTCTCTTTCCCGGGGTTAAAGCGGCCGGGGCTTGGAGTTGACCACCACACCCATCTATGCCGAGGTTAAAGAAACTGTAGAGATATACATCTACTTCATGACCTGTTCCAGGGTGAACTTAACCTTTTTACTGACAGAAAATTAGGGTTAAGTGGTAAATTTGTCCGTATGTAGTACAAAGCCATGACTGCACATGAAGGAGAGAAGATACAGATAGCTCCACACATTCTTAACCTCAATACCAGATGGAGGCGAGTGGGTAGCTTCAGAAACCAGCCGATTTACTCCCGCGGATAGATCCCCACGTACCCATATGAATAGGAAGCGGGGTGGGCCCCAGAGTCGGTTTACACGCTTTGTCGCCATTAAGTAGCACGAATAGCTACATATGAGCTGCTGGCAATGCAACGGATTTTGCCAAAGCCACGAAATGCCATCTCTTATTTATTCAGGATACCCCCAATTTGTTGATACATTAGATGACACACATGGTTAAGACACATTTCAGTCACGGAAAATATGTAGCCATATTACACCATTTATGAACCTCGAGTTACATACCGTGCGTCTAAAATGCTTGGACGAACTTCAGCAGTAAGTTTTTCATATCGCAACAAAGCAAAGTGTTCGTATAAACAGATGTCCGGAAACAAGTGGCTTATCATCTTAACTGAAAGATTACATTCAACAATAAATACCAAAACTATGTAATATTCCAGTCAGAACTGACACAATGCATTTACAATACACGTTCCCAATTTAATAACAGCTGAGTTCTTATTGTTTATTAAGTTACAATTCACAACAAATACTCAAAATGTCGTCCACCCAGATCAATGCACGCATTGACACGTGTGATCACGACTCAACACGTTGTTGGGTTGTACCTCGAAAACTGTTTGCGGACATATATTGATATGAAGGGTTTTTTCCATGTTCTGCTGTGAGAAACTCACTCCTGAAGTTTTTCTAACCATTTCAGATATACCCTGTATAGCCCGAGCTATTCTCCCCTAGATTTCATTAACGTATAAAGAACGTAGAACCTCACTATGCCTACAGAATGTTATACTGTGAACTAAAACAAAGAGGATTTAAAGAGATAAATTCATGACACGATCATGCATTCATCTGTCCTCCAACAGCAGGAGCTTGGGTTAATTTAAAAGAGCAGGGAGCCTGGAAGCAATACGATATTCCGGCCTTCTTTCTTCTTGACCAGTCATAATTGTCAGCAAAATAAATTCGTGTGTGTGTGTGTATATACATATATATGCACACATACGTGTGTGTGTGTGTGTGTGTGTGTGTGTGTGTGTGTGACCAGATGTCTTGAGCAATGCGCTTAACTAAAGGCGTAACAGAGTACAAAGCATATGTGGCAAACACGCGAAATAAAATAAGTCTTAAATTATCAATACCACATTCCGAAATAAAATTGTACGAATGCAGTAAAATGGTAGTGGTGAAAATATTTATTGTCACTATCCAGATACAAATAGTCTCACCTCGGTTTGCTCAACACACGAAACAAAGGAGTCAATCAATGAAGGGAACATTACCAGTATAACTTCTAAATCTATTACTATTTAAAGACGAAAAATACGAAATGCATTTCTATCGAATGCTCCCCAATTTCCGAAAGAGCATTACCTTTTGGCAGGTTTTCAGGCTTCGCCCGTTTATCTTTCTGGTAAGAGCAACAGGTAGATGAAGATGAGTATGGATAATTGGTGAAATTATGTTGACAGCGGAAAACCGAAGTACAGAAGTCCCCCGGAAATCTGAACACCGGTAATCCGAATCTCCGGGTAGTTTTGGGCCAACTGTAGCCCTCTCTTTCACCCCGATGATCTGGTCATTGTCCTGATCACCCAGAGTAATTTGGAGACAATCCGTACTCCCAGACTGGAGGCGTGGTGAAGCAGGAAGACCCAGTCACTCTTTAACTCCTGAGCAGTAAGGACGTGACCTCTCGAATGCCGTACATGTCTTTCTTATTTCGCTGTTACAGTGCAAGAATACAGACAAAATGTCCAATAATCATCATCACCACCACCACCACCACCACCACCACCACCACCACCACCACCATCATCATCATCATCACTATGTACCGTTGAGCGCAGTATTTAGGCTTCAAGGAGTTATACTCTAGCTTTGAGCGATGATTTTTTATTACGTGTACCACAGATTTTCCCCCTCGGTCATCCGAATTCCCGCTTAATTTGGACCACCCTCCCCCATATAGTCCAGACTGCCGAGCGACACTCAGATGAAAGCCATTCCCAATGCCACTCTGCCCACTACAAAACCCACACGGATCTGGGACTGAATCCGGGTCTCCGCGGTGAGCGGCTGGCAACTAATCGCCTGAGCCATGGCATGGCCAATTTAAAGACGAAAATTAAACTGAATTCTAGTTCAACATTTATATCGTACCGCGCAGTAAACACTCCGTCTCGGTTAGTTCTGTGTATGGAAATAATCGCTGTTTGATCTGAGATCCATAAAAATCACAGAAATACTCTCTGTGGGCAGGATGCAAGATTTACGCATGTTAAACCCGGCGGTAAATATAGTAACCATATGACCTTAACGGACCGAAGTAACACAGCTGTCAACGTGTATGTATGACAGTGAAACATGAACGCTCAATAAATTCATCACGACCCAGTATGCGCCAGACGCGTGCAATATTCCATGACAAATTTCAGACGCTCAGAACACATTCTGGCAGCCAAGAGATTAAAACATCACACACACAATAACTTTTTGATGTAATTACATCTAAATGGACAAAAAAGGCATTAACATAAGGGCGAATTTGATAACAGTGATTTTTAGTATCTTCGTGTTAATTTTTAGCATGTAATAACGCCTTCTTTTTTATGTTTTCACAACGGGGTGGCTGAGGATTCCGTTCTTCTGGGATATGACACTGCGTCCCTGTGCAGTCGGTCCCGGACGTTAGGAAAGAACACAGTGCCTTGACCGTCAAGCGTCTAGATCCCTCGAAACGTCGAGTACTACAGTACTGTTCTAACTTCGGTATATCGTAGTCTGCAAAGTCTTCAAGAAAGGGCTTTTCTTCTCACGCTGGTACGGTTGCGTTAAGCACTGCTAGGAGATCAGCATTAGCTGTAAAAAAAACTGTTCTACACTACACAGCAAATGATGTTTACTGTAAAGTTATTTTGTTTAAATGCTAAAGTGCCAGGCAATTGCAAAGAAATGACTGGCAGCATTTCACTCTTTGTGACGTTCCTTCAAGAGTAACGAATTTGGTACGAGAAATTTGAACTGCTTCCTCTACATGTTCTGCGGTTTCATCACTTCTTACTGTTCGCTTACGTCCTGTAACATCTGTATGGTTACATAACAAAGAACTACTTTTTTTTCATATTTTCGTATAAAACTCATTACACCATATCCTGAAGGATCATCACAAACAGTAGAATGCTGTGTCTAGTTTCTCTGCACCTGCACAACATTTTCACACCTACAAAATATCTTCACGATAAGCACTCTCTGTTCCGCACTGCAGGAAGCCGTTTCCACAAATAGAAACATACAGGATTACTGTGCGCTAGTGTAACATCACCCAAATAACCGTGAATAATAAAAATAAAAAATAAAAACAGTTCTTTCGTCAGTAATGTGCATTCTCTGTCTTCTTTCTAAATGTCCACTCCAGTTTTCCCAACAGCCACACATATCTTCAACCTTGTACTGAACTTGCCAATGTTTCTCTCACATCTGACCCCTTTGGTGGTTCAATTTTGTAAACCACGGAAGCTGTCTAAAACTTCATGTGTGTTGTGCCTAAGTGCACGCAGTGTCTCTTGTTACAGCCCACCTCATGAGCATTAATACTTGTAAACCATAAATGTAACACGGGCCACCCAAATTAAAGGGGATACCTGTTGTCTGCTGAACCCTTTAAAGACTAGTGGTAGCCATGCTTACCACCAGGTTTAACACCGAAAGTTAAGCAAGTTGTGCACAGATTGTACGTACTGTTACGTATGAGTCTTACCACAAACATCCATTATTTCCCCGTACAGGTATGAAATGGATCTTTATATACAACGTCCGACTCAGTTCAGCATTCTAGGGCCGTTCCTGGGCTCAGGCGGTTATTCGCACACTCTCGCCGCGGAGGACCAGCTTCGATCCCGGACCAGTCCATGTGAGATTTGCGGTGAACAACGTGGCACTGAAAGAGGGTTTTCTCCGAGCACTTCGGTTTTCCCTTGTCAGTATCATTTCACCAGCACCCCTTCCTCATCGTCATGTATATGCTGCTGTTACCAGCACACACATGCAGTTCTGTGACCCTTTCAGAAATCGGGGTGCAGTCGATAGAAAAGTACTTGTCTTGTGTGGATTAATATATAACTCTTACCACATTCCTTCAAATTGACAATAATAAGTACATTCTGGTTTATAATTGTGCATACTTTTCCGGTAATCAGAAACACTATCATACGTTTTCAAACAGTTACGTAGCATCGGAATGTGCACAATATCGGGGGATCCCAATCAGTCTCACAATTAAGCACGGAAACCCAAGACTTCTCCTTTTCTGTCAACGCCCTGTCCCCCCCCCCCCCACACACACAATTCTTTTCCGCACACGGCCTATTTCGTGATGCTTTCACGGTTTACAGATACAGAGGTCGTTAGCTCACGGGTCAACATCCACTTCCGGCCACACAGTTCCGCTACACAGCGATTGAAATATACATATTAATTACGGACTCCTTAGTTTGTTGTGTACCGTAAGAAGAAAGAAAAGCCCCCAATCCCGCAATACATAACATCCGTGCAAAGCCTATTACGATACTGTATCTTACGAACGCCATACTTAGACAGCAAGGTTAGAGTAACCGTCTTTTTCGTGCACACTACTGTTGAAAATATGAACATAAAAATGCCTAAGGGTACTGTTTCTCGAATATGCTACAGAACTTTCCATTGGGACGTCCAACAGGATCAAAGAGATATTAACTAAGTAGTATAAATCAGCTTCCGGTCTACCTTTGATGTTAACTTACTGGATGAAAACACAGACACCATAAAGAAAAACAGAAGCTTTATTACTGTAGATGCAAATGCATAAAAACTAGGTCTACATTTATAAACATCAGAATATCTCATCATCAGAATGTACAAACAAGCTGTCATATAAAGATACTTAATAAATCACCAAAATAAAGCGAAATGCAGGATAAATTGGAATGTCACTAACACATCGAAATTGCATCCATTGAGAAATTAGGAGCAGTTGAAATTCCGGGGATGCTTGCTGGAATTGAGATCATAAACTTGAGCCATTTAATACCAAGAAGATCAAACACACTACATTTTAAAATCAGGATCTACCAGTGAAGAATCATAATGAATATAATATAAACATTTTGCGACGTACTGTATTTTACAAACTGATGACAAAGTTCATTCTCTCAGCCTGAACACAACTCTGTGTGTATTCATTAAAACGTTCGACTCTGCTACATTTTCAGCAGTTTTCTGCCATCTTCAGGAGTAGTTTATATAAATTACGAATTTCAACGCACTGTTTTGAATTACATAAAACCATAAAATGCAATTACAACCTTAAGATCGTAACCGCATAACAATCGCAAGACAGTGAAGACAGATTGCTACTGTTTTTCTTATAAACACCTGTCGCTGTTCACTTTCACTATTATCACAAGTTTACTAATTGTAAGATGCTGTGCAAGACGTTGAGACTCTCAGTCGTGCAGATTTGTATTATTTACAACTCGTATTGTAGAGGTAATGACGTTCTCGCCGTCTAAGGTAAGGTTATTTATACGCGGCATATTTGAAGCTACTGTTCGTGTGTGCCAATCCCACTAGTCGTGCAGTCTAAGGCGTTGGTCTGTGACCGCTCGCTTGCTGGGATTCTGGGTTCCAATCCAGCCGGGGGCATGGATATCTGTTTTTTGTGAGTGTTGTGTGTTGTCAGGTACAGGTCTCTGCGTCGGGCTGATCACCCATTCAGAGGAGTTCTACCGAGTGTGGTGTGTCCGAGTGTGATCGCGAAGCCTCGATAATGAGGAGGCCCTGGCCCCCTTGTGGCTGTTGCGCCATTTGTTATGTGTCGGACTGTAATGTGACGAGCCGGTGTCACGTATACAATATGGTAGCACAGCACAAAGTTTTCAAAAATCTAGAAGCCACCTCCAAATTCTAGGCGGCCAAAAATATGGCAGCAAGCAAGTTCCATGCTGAAAACTCACAACTGGAGTAACCTGTAAAAGTCAGTCATCCAGCGCTTTCTACTCGGTGCATATCAGGTGATACAAATTTTTCTATGTAATAAAAATGGCGACAATTATGCTGAAAATATTACGCGTTACTGCTCCAAATTCAGTCGCCCGAGCGACCAGGCGTTCGGGATTTGTGCATCCGTACAGTAGTTTACAGGTGTTAGTGGTTTATCTTGTTAACGAGAATTGTTGCGGTGTTTCGAAAACGGATTTAAATCTAATACCCGTCTAATGACAAAATATGTCAACCAAGGAAACAACGTACATAAATTCGAAGTCTAAAAAATAAACCTTGGAAACCAAAAGACTGCTGATTTCCTAGAACTGATGAAACGACAAATAATAGTGAGCAACAAGTCACAGACGTCGCAGAAAAGGGGGAGGGGTTGGGGGATGAGTGTTGTATCCACCTACATGAAATCCAATATTGTATGCCGGCGTTCCCCACCAACCCCAACACTGGAAACCATTTCAATGCCTGTTCTCCGGTTAAGTGGACCTGACGATGACCTAACGATAACCACACGGCATCGCGCGTTCTCACGCTGCGGGTGGGAAAGGCGACCTTCACATATGCAAGATAAATCCGGAAAGAGGTAGATCCCCCCATTGAGCAGGGAACAAACGGGCTGTTGTGAAGACAGTCCCAGAACTTTGGGTTCCACAAACGTTTGGGAATTTTTGTACTAGCCGACTGCAGAGTGCCTTTCCAATAGCGACTGCGTTCCGCCGTCTTAATGCTTGTCAGAACGGCCACGGCACTAATTTAATAATTTCGTACTGGACTTGCGGCTCAGTGTAAGACATGTGTATATTTGTAAGTCCCTTGAGACTTGACTTGAAACCACACATTGAATATACTCGATGGTAGCATAATAATGCCAATCTCAGGATTATAACACACGAAGTTCAAAAGGGACGGTGAAATCGCCAAAATAATAATGAAGACGGACAGCGCTTAATCTCACGGTGTGAACGCTCATAGGTTAACATTTTTACATTACGATTTGTCATAAAAGCAAAAAGGTTACTAATGAGTTGTACTTCTTCACCGATTAGTTGAAGAACCAAAATAAGTTAGATCAAATAACATCTTCAACCGACTTACCGAAACATACTTCATTGTCTACTAAAATGTTGCGTCTTGTGTTATAACAAGCGGCTTCAATGACATTCTAAGTTGACCTTTCCGTTGCGTCTGTGTGCAAAGAAACGCTGGCTATATACATATGTGCCTTTCGTCTTTGCTTTTGAGGTGCCCGACTACATCATTTTCACTTTTCACTGGGCTTTCACACGCTATATGAAACGAAAGAGAATCAATGTAAACGCCACAGTTGATACTCAAAAGGGAAAGGAATGTCACTAAAGAGTCGCGTCCTGAAAAATTTGCACTCGCATCATAAACATTAACTTGTTCACAACACCTTATTATTATTATTATTATTATTATTATTATTATTATTGCATTATCTCCTTTATGCAGGGTATTCACACTTGTATACCTGAAACAAATCATGCTTCTAGGGTACACAGCGTCGCAGCTATTCCACGCTTACTATCCATGGAGCACACAACGCTGTCTTCAATATTAAACTCTTCTGTGCTTCTACATTAGCACTTTCGGAAGTATGTGTGCTGCGCCCAATATAGCTGTCTTCTTTAGTTCCTTGATTTCGTGCTTTCATGGTACGCTGATCAAGTATTTTCTAAAGGATTTTGAAATGGTTCCAGTTGCTCCTATTATTACTGGTATCACTTTTGTTTTTAAATTCCACATGCTCTGTATTTCTATTATAAGGTCTTTATATTTTAGAATCTTCTCGGCTTCTTTCTTTATCACATTTCTGTCTCCTGGGATTGCTACGTCAATTAGCATACATGTTCCTTTTTCATTATCCGGGATTATGATTTCTGGTTTATTGTTGATTATGGTTCTGTCGGTTTGCACTTGTTGATTCCATAATACGCTTACCTTCCCAACTTGACTTGTTTCTACTGATTTTGGTGCATGTTCATACCACAGTTCACTGCCTAATTTTACCCCTATTTCCTTACATATATTGAAGTGTAGTTGAGCACACACTCTATCATGTCGTTTGATGTATTGTTCTATTGCCAGTATACGGCACGCTGACACAATGTGGCCTACTGTCTCCTCAAACTGGTGACATAATCTGCATTTGCTGTCTGTTTCTGTTTGCAATATATCTGTTGCATGATATTTTGTTTGCAGTGCTTGGTCTTCTGCTGCCACTATTTCACTTTCAGTTGCTGCTTTCAGGTCTCCCTTCAACAGCCAGAGGAATGTGTCTTCCTCGCTAATGAGGTGTTTATCTATGCTTCTAATGCACTGGTCATGCATTACTTTGGTTTTCCATATTTTTCTTTAAGGACTCTTCCAATCTTGCCTTTGTGCTTTGTACTGCATCTTGTTTCATGTCATTGTGCTCGTTGATTGACTTAATTCATATATGATCTTCGCTGCTGCCCTAACTGTTGAATTCGTATTTGGTTGACTGCTGTCCTGGCTTTTAATAATATTTATTCTTTATACTTTTTGTTAAGATGTTCTGCAATATTAATTATCTCTGTTTTATATGTCGCTTCAATTTGTGACAGGCCTCTTCCTCCTACTTTCCTGTTTACATACAGCCTGTCGACATCAGCTTTATGATGATGCATTTTGTACCTTGTTAGTATATTTCTGGTTTTCCTATCAATTTTTTAATCTCTTCTAATATCCAATTAATTATACAAAAACTGTATCTTAATACTGGGACGGCTAATGCTCCAACGGCTGTAATTTTGTTTTTTGCATTTAATTCAGATTTCAGTATCATTCTTATTATCCTGGAGTATTCCTTCTTCAATCTTTCTTTCATTTGCTGATGAATGCCGTCACTTTCCTCAGTCCCAAGGTACTTGTATGTTTTTCCCTGTTCAAGCTCTTGTATCTCTGTGGATGCCCACCACTAAATTTTGCGAGTGGACTAGTTTTCCTTTCTTAAATACAATCTCTGCACACTTGTCAAGACCAAATTCCATATGGATATCATCACTGAAGGTTGTAATTGCTTGTATCTGTTTTTGGAGCTCTTCTTCTGATTTGGCTATCAGCTTCAAATCGTCCATGTAAAGTAGGTGGGATATTTTTGTCTTTGCTGTGTGCTCTTCATTTCCCGTGTTCAGCCTGTTGAATTGTTCTGCGAGGGGGATTAAGCTAACGCAAAACAGCAGTGGAGACAATGAATCCCTTGGAATATACCACATTGTATTTCTATCTCTTCTGTTTCTGTCAGCTTATTTTCTGTGTGTACACACATCCTTGTTCTCCAATAACTCATAATTTTCCTGGTAAATGTTATAATTTTATTATTAATCCCAATTAGCTCTAGGGGTTTGTCTATCCAACTGTGTGGTACCTTGTCAAAAGCTTTCTTATACTCAATCCATGTCATACACAAATTTTTCTTTCTGCTTTTACGTTCCTGTAATATCGCTTTTGAGGTTAGCAATTGACTTTGCATCCTTTTGATCCTCCGCAGCACCCTTTCTGTTCTTTGAGCATCAGATTTTGATCATCAAAATACTTTTGCATCCGTTTGCTTATCATTGATGTAATAAGCTTGTATATTGCAGGCAGACAAGTTATGGGTATTATTATTATTACAGTAAAACCTCGTTAATCCGGACCCCGTTAAACCAGACTTCACTTAATCCGGACAGTGTTCCAGGAAAAAGACATTTTTATTTTGGAGCCGACAATAGTAGAATGAATCACGGGCGCCAGTCTGAAGTGACAGCGGGTTTTTAAGGACAGCTGACGCGGCACGCCGTGCTCGGTACTCTCTCTTATCCTACGTCTCCATGAACGACGATCGCAGACGATTTGTAGTGTGTGACATAAAAAGCTAAGGCAATCCCATTACAGGCCTGGACAGGCCCAGAGGGTTCCAGGAGGTTGAGGCTCCCAGATTTCTAGATAATCGGCACATGAAAGCGGTAAAGTTGTCAGCCCTAGGCACCGGCCGCCTTTACCCCCCAGGAAATATTCCTGGTACTCATTTGTGTTAGAGGCTGAGTCGACCCCAGGGCCATAGTGCGACCGAAAGAACTGTCAATGAAAAATTCCAATGACACCATCGGGAATCGAACCCGTGACCTTCCGGCTTGTAGCGCAGTGCCTCCACCAGCTGCGCCACCGCGTGCCCCAGTATGTGACATACAGTATTTTATTAACAACCGCTGTACATTACAACAATGTAAATGTGTACCTCTTTCACTCGTTAATAATTATTATGATATATAACACGATTTTGAGTAAAGAGTATTTTTTATTCGTGCAGTTACCTTTGTTTTTTCTTACCCGTATTCAGCCGGACTTTTACTAATCCGGACTACTGTTCCCCCAGATATTCCGGATTAACGAAGTGTTACTGTATATTATTATTATTATTATTATTATTATTATTATTATTGTTGGCCGGGATAGCTCAGTCGACATAATGACTGGGCTACGCGATAGAAGACGGAGGAACTGTGGTTCGCCCAGACTGATCTTGGGGCCATCAAGCCTCCAATGAAATGGGTACCAAGGGTTCTTTGTCCAGGCGTAAAACAACTGGGGAGTAAAGCTCACCACCCGCCTCAATCTAGTGCCAGAATTAAGCACGAATAGAGTTATACCTTCACCCCCCCCCCCCCCCATACACCTTCATGGCGTGCACATGCACTTTACATTTTGCCAGTAATATTCAAATGCCGGACGGGTGCGGTGACAACTTTTCTCACAAGCTATGGTTTTACAGCACCCAAATGTTTTATCAACGACGTAGCCTACCACACAACGGCAGTGTTCACTCAAGTGAATTTTGAACACGTCCGTACAGTTCAAGTTTCCCACAGAATTACATTCACTGGCCTCAGAACTACCATTTGGCTTCGTTCGCACCGCCGCACTACGTAACAATATGAAGGGGCCCTACACTACGCAGGCAGTCTGAAACGCATCCATCACCCAACATACCGAACACCGTGGGGGCAGGAAACCCAACTACAATTTTCATACACGTGGTTTCAACATTCCATTTGCCAATATCATTGCGTGTCGTGCCTTTGAGTCACGGTTCGTTACGACAAACGGACTGCGGTATGCGTTAAAGTAGTGTCACCGTATAGGTCGCGACCCAAATTGGGGCCATGAAGCTGTTTTAAGTGGGCCGCGAAGTAATTTCATTGATCTATTTACTAGTAACTCACACCACTTCGATAAGTGTATTATCACAGTGTTCTTTTTTTGGTAAACATAATCACTCGTAGTGACAATGTAGCAACGCCGGCTTGACCGTCCTGATACAAAAAATGGCAAACGCCGCTGGTTATTGGGTTGCCAGCCTGTCAAAGAAAAATTATCAGATCAGTTCGTTTTTCGCCAAAGTTAGCGTATGGGGTGGCAAAGTTTTCTGAAGTTGAAAAAAAATCTCGCAAAACACGAAAAAATTCAAATTTACAAAATCATTAAGCCAAATCAAGTACATATGCCTACATACAAGAGCAGCAAGACAACTCACACTGCTAACCTAAGGCTCATGCAGAAGTAAGTAAATGCACATATGTTTGTCTTCATTTCATTAAACCATTAAAATGTCACATTCGTAATACCGATTCGTGTTTTTTATTTTACACCTGTGTTTATTTCTAACTGCCGGCGCCACAAGCCAAAGCTGTTGGCGTAACCTGAATCGCGGCTCAAAAATATTGAGATACCCTGCGTTAAAGTGTCTTTTGGATTAGAAAGCTGTCCCAATTGCAGGTGCATGAACCACTGATGGCTCCGGCGGTTGAAGGATGGACAACTGGCTCTCCAATATAAACCCCAAGGATGAACGGACCTGTACTCTGTTCAGCGATCACTTGAGAATAGCTACTTCCCACAGATCATCTACTTACCACTGCTGCGTGTATTTTAATTGGGCAGTCGGCACGCTGCTACAGTAACTATAAATACATCGGCTATTCTGTCGCATTCGTGATGTAACAAAGGAAAGCAGAAGTTTTTTCCGACAGACTGGTTGATTCTAACCAACCTACACGGAGTCACAACCCAGAACACTGGAATCTACAACAGCACGATTGTGGCACGTCAAAATCTCAGATAGCTAAACCCAATGTTTGCACGATGGCAGCTACGATAACCACTTACTGTCCAGCAAGTGGTCTAAACTGAACGTTGAACCAGGCACAGGCAGCCTAAGGACAGACCGGAAACACCAATTCTAAATGCTACAGAGGATACAAACATTTTCATTTGGATTACAGAAATGTTTGCAAAAAGCACCGACTATGTATTTCCCACAACAAAGTCCAGTGAAGTTATCTAAGTACATTTATAATGCTTACTTGCTATCTGCTAATACAACTACTACTAAAGAGTTCACAAACATGACATACGTACACTGTAAGTTCGGTAGATAAAGTAACAGAACACCCGATACGTGAGCCTGTTAAAGTGTCAACTCAACTCGCAAAATTAATTTAATATGTACGTACTTACCAATTACAGTAAAGCTGATGTCGGGGCACGAATACAGGAATCAGGGCATTAGGAACTCGACTGCATCTCACTCATCCCTGCAACAAAAACAAGAGGAGATTAGAAGTTGTAATGCGTAACGGCAATAGCAAGTTCTGTTTGACATGTACTGATAGCAGACCTATTTTTTAATGCATTACAATGGCTAATCCTTTACAGTAGGGGTGAGGACTGGCATGTTCCACTGTAAGACCGGACCGTCGCGATTCTAAATTCATGTAAAGTGACTTGTTGCCTTTTTTTTTTTAGTCCGACTTGATAAAATGTTAAGTCTACAACTTCAGCTTACCGATCTGCAAAGCGACATGTCATTTTCGGAGCACTTCAAGCCAGCCACAATTCCAAATTTTTATGACTCGTCATATTTGTGTACTTGCTCGAACAGTGTTTGTGCTGTTTGAGTGACCACATGTAAATATATGAGCACGTATTTTCTGTGACGAAATCAACTAAACCACGACCTTGAGCTGCAATAATGGATCATCGCCCCGAAACAAAGAAACCGCAAAACTTCAGTACTGAAATTCAAGAAATCACCAATAAAGGCACTACGTTCTAACATAAAGTTTTTACAATTAAAACAATAGAACTCCAACACGTTTCGACCCTTTGTGGGTCATCCTCGGGGAGTGTATATCAGTATTTGTATAAAACGTAGATAAAATACGTTAAAATTGTATTAAAATCGTTGCCTACTACCCAGATCAACCGTGAGGATAAATTCCACAGTTTTATCCAAAGACGGCACGAAAACCTCCACAAAAAACTCGATGCTCTCACACTGAAAAAAACAACAATTATCTCAGAACTCTAATAATTCACGACCAAAACAAGGTAATATGACACAATTTTTACGCAAGAGTGAAAAACTTATCTTTCATCTCCTTCACAGAAGATGAAAGGACACTCTTAAATCCTGGATTCCAATATAGTTTTGAAAATCCCATCACCTCTTCTTCACCAAATTAATAATGGACACTGAAAATGCTATTAAATTACTGGATGCAGATAGGCCCTATACAAAATACATCAAAAGTTACGCAACTAAAAAACTAAGATACATCAATGAAGATCAACTGGTAATTATTCACATAAACAATTGTATTTTATTTAAAAAACTCACAGAAAAACTACTTTCCCATAATTTGTTAACAGTCCCAGACGATAAAGGCAAAACTATCCTTGTCATACATAATAATACATACCTTAATAAGATCGAAGGTTTCTTAACTACAAATCACTTCCTCAAATTAACAAAAAATCCCACCCCGTCCTACCAAAAACAAATTCCACACACCCTTCAACAATGGCCCCACATTATCAATAAACACAACATAAGACATCTAGTTCAAAGACACCTGTACCACCTGTACTAAAAGCACAAATAGAATTACAAAAACCAAATATTCCTATTCAGCCGGTGGTACACAACAACACTTGGCTGCTTATAAAGTAGCCAAGTTTCTAGCCAAGAAACTCAAAGAATGTCTCACCCTTAACAATATATACACGGTCCTAAATTCACCAACCCTAGGCCAAGATCTCACTTAGCTTGTCAGACACAACAACTGCAGATTCCTTGCGTATGATATCAAAGACCTTTACGTCAACATCCCAATCAAGGACGTCATCCAAATCACGAAACACTTTCTGGTCCAAAATAACACTGATACGATATCCCGAGCCTAAATATTACATTTGTTACACACTGTCCTATCATAAAAATACTTTACATTTTCTCCAAGCTTTTAGCAACTAGCCAAGGGAATTGCTATGGGTTCTCTTACATCGGGTGTAATTGCTGATGTATTCCTACAATGCTACGAAAACATCTTCTTTAAACATCTTCCAGAAACCAAAACCTTACTCCCTGTACCCGATATGTAGACAGTATTTAATTTTATATGATAAATCCATTACAGGTCCTAACTTCCTAATAATTAAGACGAACCAAATCCATGACAATGTCATCCTTCACACCCACATACGAAACAGATGGGCAAATAAACTTTCTAGATTTACTTCTCCGAAACACAACTTCCATTGAAATTGATATTTTCCGAAAATCAACTACGACAGATACCACTATTCACTACCAATCTAATCACTCTACGGAATAAAAGATGGCTGCGTACATTTTTCTTCTTCGCCGTATGCATTCCCTTCCCCTGCAAATGTCATGTAAACAAAAAGAATGGAACACTACAACAGTTTAACCATGCCAACGGTATCAGCTTTGAATTACTCCAAAAACTAAATTTACGAACACAACACCGAATTAATAATCCCGCTCAAGTTGAGATATTTCCCCAACCCAAAAAATTGGGCAACCTTTACATATTACAGTCATACTATCCAGACAATTAATAACTTATTCAATCATATGAAGTACACATAGCCTTCCGTACTATCAATACTGCCTTCGATCTCCTGACACCAAACACGATACTAAGAATGATTTGGATAAGAGTGGTATATATAGCCCTCCTTGCTCTACACGGCACTTCTCCTACGTGGGACAAACCTAACGCAGCTCAAAACAAAGGTACTCCGAACACACACGTTACGTAAAACAAAACAATCCATAGTCTGCATACGCATCACATATTTTACAGAATGTACATGAATACGGGCCACTTTCAGATACGATGACTCTTCTAGAACATGTCAGTAAGAGTCCTTATATGAACATCCTTAAAGAATTCCACGCCAACCATATAGTTTTACTAAAAAACTTATAACCGAACAATATCCTGGAGAAACAAACATCCTACTTGAACTCATTTACGTCATGTCACGCTACCACGTGCCTTACATCATCATAACGTTATGCCACACTTAAAACTTTGTTAGTACCGTACCTACGATGGGAACATACATAAGCTGCTCCAAAGATTTGATATGAACAAACAACTATCGCTTTACTTCAAATGTGTATATACTGTTACTATTTACACTTATACATTTTAAGCAATAAAATGTTAAATGTTGTGTTTAAAATTAAGCACACAATTACAAATATCTCATATTAATGATTTAACTCAAATGTACTGTCATTTCTGAATTTACAACTTTATTGCATTGTTTTCGCTCACGCAAGTTATTCGTGAGCTCTGTAAGCCTTTGTGGCCAATGACCAAAAAATACTTTCCATTCTTTAAATACGACAGATCTTCGACGTTGTGCCGGAGCACATTCTATAATTGGAATAAAATCTTTGTATGGGTCATATAAAATAAACTCGCGGGCCCCACGCAGCCGGTAGGCTTTGTGTTTGAGACCCCTGCTCTAAGCCTACATACAAATCGTAGATATTAAAACTAAAATTTATAATTTTACATCCAGAAGTGTGTCTGGCCGCCCGTAAAAGTTACCTATGCTTACGATACGGCCTGTAAGCCAAAATAATAAGCCGCGTTTCATAACTTTTGTGGTTATATACGTCAATCGTTAACAATTACAAATTAAGTACGTGCATTATTAACAAATTACATCTCCATATGATAGCTGCTGCCAAACGTTAAAGTCGGCAGTTTGACCTGTAACAGTATCCCCCAGCCCTGTGATACAGGAAGTCACAGATATTGGTATTTTATTATATATCAGACAGCACATGGAGGCAAAAATAATGTCACGCTACACCATATATCTCACAATGCTTGTAAAAATAATTTCTTACGCGTGCACTTCTATAGTACGAAAATATTAAAGGGACTTTAATTAAAAATAATTTAGTCGGAAAAGGTTATTCTTAAAGGACTGCAACTGACAACACCCAAATTTTACCAGACTTATAAATTCAACGTATGACAGCCATAATGAAACAAAACTACACAAAACGAGAAATGCATGAAATAAAATGTATCTCTAGTATCAATTTCACAAGTGTAAAATACAATGGCGGCAAACCGGATGCTTTAAACATGCAGGAGAAAACTCTTTCTAGGCTGTCGATCGCTTGTCGACATTGGAAAGTGTGCATATAAAATGACAGGTTTTCCACGGCCACTTGAGAGGGGTTTTCGTTCCACTCTTTGCAGCCTCGCTGGTGATGAGGCATCCTAACGTCATGCGGAATGTTGAAAACGTGAGAGGACACAACGGTGCGGCAAGGCAACTCGAACAGCCTCCGGTACACTTCGGTATTGATCTTCCCACTGTTTCAGTAACGCAAGCTCCTACAACCCAAACTTAAACACAGGGTTTCTTTCAGGTACTGACAAGCAGGCTAAGTGCCATAGCTCAGCATTAAGTCGTCAGGCAGTTTATATTTGTTCGTACGTTTATGATGCCACACAATCGTAAGAAAAGGTGAAATAACACGACAGCCTAACGTACACAGAGCATCCCACTAACCGTCCCCACGGGTGCACAGACATAGGAGCTCACTTAGCCAAGGTGAGTCTGAAGAGCCTCCTCCTCATTAGAACCAGAACGTACAACACAGGACAACAAAGTGTGAGCACCATAAAAACAAAAGAGCCCCTTACTGTTTTTGTAATTACTGCCAACCATATGCAAAAATATGACGCCTCGTTTGTGAATAAAGGTTTCATCGCATTTAAATAATGACGCTATTTCAAGTCGCGTAATAAATGACAAGACTATGTACATACGAGAACATATTTCTTGCATACAATCAGATAACAAGGAAACTGTGAGTCTTAAAAACATCTGACTGTCGAGAATTCTGGTTCTGACAGAGGGGCCAATGAAATTTCAGGAACAATAAGCCGTGCAGATTGATACGAACGTTTCGGAGCCTCTAACTTCACGATTATCCAAGAAGAGCAGAATGATCCATCTTGGATTAGTCTGAAGATGTAACAAGTGCGTTTCTCCGAAACTCTACTACTTACATACCAATCTACATGCTGTCACATTCCAAAAGACAGGTATCTTTTTTAACGTTCTTCTCGTACAAGGTACTGCAAAACTTATCCAAAACATCGTATTTCGTGCAAGTTATCGAGGAAGAAACTGTTGTGCAGCAGACCTACTCAACGACTTCAAATTAAATTACCATCTCCAATATGGGATCGTTAACTAACACGTGTACAGGACGTTCCAGTAGTTGGCTCCGTTACGCCTTCACATAACCGGCTGTCACAGTACTGGAGGTGCACTGAGGTACTGGAGTTATTTATTACACGACTGTGATCAGGCTCTAACACTAGACTACTTCTGTACTAATAAATTATGCTACTACCAGACCACCTCATGTAAAGGTAACGTGCCCTGTGCTGAATTAAACAAGTACCACGTCAGCAATGACGCATATACACTAATTCCGCGACTTATAATCAGCTCATATAAGCAAAAACGCGTAAACCTACTCCTCGTATACTGAGGAATTGTTGTATTAGACAGTGGTGATACAGTGCGACTCTTCCCCAACATTCAGTACTAAATGGCATGACGCCACCTAAGACACATGAAAACAAAACTGTATGCAACTTCAAATGTTCCAGCAACAGATAATGTCTAGCATTACCGTAGCATCACATTCCGTTCACACTGACTTTCGTTTCCTGCCTAACAGATAACACATAAATAAATCGCACGTAAAGAGTGCTGTGTCTCACATATGGGCACACTTGGTACAGCATATGTACGTTCGCGTGCTCCTTTTTAACGGGTGTCCGGGCATAACCTTGGAAAGTTCATTAGCCTAAAGGACGGAACGCGCCTAGTAAAATATTCCTGTTACAGGCTACAATTTTTTTAATAAGCTGAAAACCAGGCTAACACAACTTCCGTTTATTGATAAAACAAAACGTAATTTGTTTTGGATAATAAAAGCTACACGTTTCGGCTTATAAAAGCCATGATGGCGAGGATGGCAATTTTAAGCCGAAACATGTACATTTTTAGTGTTAACAAAAGAAAACTTGTTTTGTCAATAAATAAAACTGTATTAGACACGTTCGTATTTGACTAAAAACTTGTATTGTAGGCACAATGGGATATTACGAATAAATATTGCTACAATATTGATATAAATGAAAATATACCAGCAAATGTAACTAGCAGGGCTTCATAAGAAACAGCATCTCATGTTTTACTTTATGGCTCAACCTTACATATCGCCTTATGGTTACGTGGCCAGCTTTTCTCCACGGCATTGTGCGCAGTCAGATTGTGGATGGACAGACGTTTCCAAATACGGAAGGTGGCTATGAATTTGTTGAATAAGCAAGGCAATGCACGTATAAACGTAACACTGAGACGCGTTCACGTAACCAATGTTGCCGTGGAAAAGCAATAAGTATCACATACTCTGAGGGTGTGTCTGTAGCCTTAGTTGTCCACAATGCAAAGCGCATGCGCCGTATTATAGTGTCATTTGCGGCCTGTCTGGCTCTACCACATGTTTCCACATCATCTCATAAACGGCACGATTTTCGGAAAAAAGTTACTCAACATAAAATGTTTTGATTTTCTCCACAACTTTTGTCTGAGACATTTCTCATTCTAGGAAAAATTCGGCGACATGTTACCATAAATGTGAATAAGTCTTCATGTAAAGTACAAATTATTATTGTCAGATTTTAATCACACGTGAATTTTTCCGACAGATTTTTTAAAAATATTCAAATATCAAATTTCATGAAAATCCGTACAGTGGGAGCTGAGTTGTTCCGTGCGGAGACATGATGAAGCTAAGAGTCGCTTTTCGCAATTTTGCGAACGCGCCTAATAAACAGTCACGAACTGATGACAATGGGTTGTCCTTCATATTTGGAGTTAGGTGGGGTTAACAATCACCGCACAAATAAAAGGCACACGTTAGGAAACCTGACATTGGGTCTCAGCGGACTCTTGAAAACACGGAAAATGACCTTCTAGTTTCCTACAAAATTGGAGATATCTCGAACGGATGAGACATTATTAGCTTCTCAAGGACTCAACAGATGGACAGGCGGTAAACAAATTTCCGTTAGAAGCCGCCAACCATTAATGCAGTATGGCGTTATTACATGCAGACAAACAAAAAAGTCAAGATTCAAAAGTGATACTAAAAATGATGACCCTGTAATCTGTGAAAGAAAATACTGCTAACAAAGCTCAAATACGTGTTGAAAAATCCGCATTTTGAATAGAACAGGGACGACAAGAACACGCACAATACAACTAGTTGCAGCTCTGCACACTGCCATGTCTGCAGTTCGTGAGAAGAAAATTCACACAACAGAGACACATTTCGTAAGAGCAAATGAATATTATTTACTGCTACTATACAACTACTTCTGTATTAAATGTTGTTAAGATAGACCAACATATACGCACACTGTTTACAATTACATATTTGTATCAATGTCACCCCTAGATGTTTCGGTGGTCAAGCCACCATCATCAGGGGGCACCAAAGGTCACAGGCTCCATTCTGCAAAGATGCAGAACGGAGCCTGTGACCTTCAAGGAATGGGCCAGGAATTTTTCCAAGTGGCTGACTGATTATCAGCTGAAGATGGACTGATAATAGGGTATCTACAAGAAATGTTTTATTCTTGTCACACAATTTACCCCAGAATAGTAAAGTGCATGCCATGACAGAGTGGAAGCATCAAAAGTGTAATGTTTTCAACAGTTTTTATTTTCTATAAGTACAAGGGACAAGATCGTGAAATATATTTCATTTTGTTAAAATGAGTTTCATGTGTCTTAAAATTTAGGAAATTATTAATTTGCATACCAAGGAACTTTCTTGTTACTTCTGAATACTCATCACAAAACATTATCTGCATATTAACTACTGGCATATTATTACTTAAAAATGTCACGTTTCTTTTACCAAAATTTAAAGTAGGCTTATAATATCAAGTACAAACCATTCACCACTGTCACGCAATGCTGTGATAAAGGTAAAGTTATCCCTGTGCATGCCATGCAGGCATATGGGGGAGCAGATATATACATCCATTCATTCTTATCCTGAAGATGAGATGGAGGTGAGCGGTCAGCTTCACCCTCATGCCACTTTACCACTGGGAAAACAGCCCCTACACCACGGGCACACTCAAGTTGGGGGTCTGCCAGGCTGCAGCCCCCCAAACCCCCAAAACCGAAATTATAGCCTCAGGGTTCCCTCCCTCCCTCCCCCCCCAGTGAAAAATTCTAGGTGTGCATCTGCCCTGCACCTACTGAATTGGAGGCTGGGTACGTCTATAACTACAGTTCTTTAATGTACCAGCTCTAGTTAGTAGCAGCAGATACAGCACACATTTTAAGCAGGCCTATTTGGAACACAAAATGGCATTTAGATGGAAGAGCTTCCAAAGTATGATTCTAATTAACCCTTTAAAGACGAAGCGTATCTGTTTTATATAAGGACTCAGTGTGTACCGCGCTGTAAACACTCTCCACTGCGGTTATAAAAACCAATCTCTTAATGTTTTATAAGGCGAAAGTTGCTGTTTGTTCTGAGATCTGTACAAAACACATAAACGCAATGTGGGCACCACGTAGAATTTTTTAATGTTAAACCTGGTCGTATGTAAAGTTACCACTAGGCTTTAAAAGGTTAATAAGTGACTACGTGACTAAACATTTCTTAATGCACAACAGATGCTAACACATTCAGAATTTCCAACAGAGCAGACATAATGTTCAGGACAAACTGAACAACACGTAACAAAAACACATCAATTCCTACAAAAGTCCTTCAGTCACTATGCACTTGACAGATAACTACAAACTCCACTTGCAAACTCGCAAGTGGACATCTGAAAGTAAATGATAGCAATAAAGAGTTTCAGAATGTCCAGTAACCAACACATACAAAACACATGCTAAAAATAAATGGATTTGACACTAAACAACACTAACTGTTTAAATACTTGTAGACTGAAAAAACTTATGCTCATGGATATGGTTTAAATAATCTGTGGCAGGGTACACAGACTTTTTACTCCACAACCCACTTTTCACCTGTAGACTATAATCAGCAATGCCTGTCTTTCCTGAGGTAATTCAAACCCAACACAAATAATGATTATGCTCACTCACTCACATTCATTCTGTCTCTCTCTCACAAGCATGCACATGTGCATACACATCTATTTTTCAAAAGGTGTATGCGCACATGTGTTTAGATTCAGGAACATCAATGATTTTACTTACAATATGAATAAATGTAAATACACATACTTAAAAACACCCTTCAAATGTGAATGAAATGGATGGACCTGGAACAGAACAGCAAGCAAATAAGCCCTGGGGTTTGTTCCAGAGACTGCTAAATTCACATCCAGAAAAAAGAAATTTTGTTTTTTAATGTAGTAAACTTGGAGAAAACAGCTTCACAAAGTGTACATTTAAACAAAAGACAAGACCACTTCAATAGCCTTTGCGTAAATATCTGGATATTCTTTCTTCATGAAGAACCGAAAGCTTCTAACACTGTTCATGTTACATATTACATGTGGACTCATTTGATAACTCAAACTCTTCATGATCAAGAACTGAATGTCTGGCGCTTCATACATCCATGTCAAAAGGATTCTGTAGACAGTCAAACTCTTCAGTATGTCCCGCAACCTTTCGGAATGACTGTTAGGGATTTCTAAGGTGGCATGCCATAACAGCATCCATCTGAACATGATCAATTTCAGGGACTCCAGAGAGTTTTCTGAGGTACTGTAAGATTTCACCAGATTCAGTTTCATATTTATGCTCCAGTAAGTGCATCAGTGAAAATTACAGTGTAAACAGACTACAATAAAGCCATGGTTGTGAAAGTCCATGTATGTCATTATCAACACAAAATACGAAGAACAAGTATTTTAGAATGTTTCTGTGAAATATACGTTCAAAAATTCATAACTGCAAATGCATAAAACAGTGTAATAATTTTTCAGACAAATTACTTTGTAGTTTAGCTATGTAATAAATTGAAAATACTGTATTATTGAAAAGAAAGGGAAAAAAGGGAAATAAGCAAAATATGACAAACAAGAAGACTACTGGATCCAGGCAAACACACTTACATAATTGTTTAATTTGTGTATGGAACAATGGTAGGCACCATTGTTCCATACACAGGGTGTCCCCAAGATACTGAATAATCGGAGTTCCATGGCACTATATTGTGTCTACTTTATATGAGATCATCTACATTTTACATTTTGTACTTCTGTACCTTGTCCAAAATACTAAGACTTATTACAGCGTACTAGTATAACATCAGAAATTTCATTGTACTGCATGTTTTATACTTATTGATTGATGTAAAGTCTCCCTTATGATGATCTATGAAAGACAGAAACATGTTGAAACTGTAATGTTTTAAGTAGAAAATTACACATTGACATTGTGCATTTAGTTGGTTATAATAAGATAGCTTACCAAATAATGCACAGAATGAATAATAATATTAAAAGCCCATTAATTTTTCGGAACTGCTTCTGCATCCTGTCTTGGCTTTGCCAGGGAAAGAGTTAAAAGAAATTTTCTTACGTCAAATGTCTCTGCAGGCAACACAACCCAGTGTCACAGGTAACATTCTGCCTGTGAACTACAGACTAAGCAGGTCTGATATTAGGTGTAATGATGTGGAGTGGATTTATCTGGCTCAGTACTGGGTCCAGATTACAGGCTTTTATGAATGTGACAATGAATCTTCACGTTCCTTAAAAAATGGGGGACTTTATAGATTGGCTGAGTGACTACCAGCTTTACAGAAGAACTGTGCTCAGTGAAGGCGGTTAGAAACAAAGCTAAGTCTCCCCTTTCTTTATACTAATGGATACTAATCTAAATAACACACTCAGAAAGTTCCTCTGACAGTTCACAAACCAATAAATTTCACATATTGTGCAACACCCTATTAATACACAAAAACTTGTGACAGTAATGAGCCAGCCAACAGTGATAATAAAAATGTATGACTTTACATCTGAATACAAATGAACTCAGTAAATATAAAATGCAACATACAGTGGCCGCTAAGTCACCATCAAGTCAAATTCCATGAGACCTAGAGAGATGAAAGTCATTAGATTTTGCATTCACTATGCACAAATGCACCTTACACCATAAAAAAGGTAAAGAAAAGACAGGGCAAAGAGGAGGAGAAGGAGGAGGAAGAAAAGGTGTGGGAGGAGGAGGAGGAGGAGGAAACAGTGTGGGAGGAGGAAAAGGTTTGAGAGGAGGAAACAGTGTGGGAGGAGGAAAAGGTGTGACAGGAGGAAAAGGTGTGGGAGGAGGAAATGGTGTGAGGAGGAGGAAAAGGTATGGGAGGAGGAGGAGAATGAGTGGTGGTGGTAGAAGCAGAATCAGAACAAGAAACAGAGAAGAAAATGAGGACAAGGAGGAGAAAAAGGAGAAAATGAAAAGGCAGAAAAAGGAGAAGAAAAAAGAAAATGAGGAACAGGAGGAGGGGAGGAGGGAAAGAAGAATAAGATAAAAATAAGGAGTAGAAGAAGAGGGAGAAAAGGAGGGAAGGAGGAGGAGGAGGAGGAGGAGAAGGAGGAGGAGGAAGAGTCTAAAATGTGGAAACTATTCCATAACTGCAAAATTTTGGTTCTGCAATTCTGTGTGCAGATACCATTTTACCCACTACTCAAATTACAGAGCCGCAGATAATAATGGTTATGAATGGTGTGTGTGTGTGTGTGTGTGTGTGTGTGTGTGTGTGTGTGTGTGCACGCGTGCATGTGTGTGTGGTAAACCTCATGGAATGAAAAAGCTAATCCTTGCCAATTGTATGATACTACCGTAGGATTCATTTCAGAGATTGAGAAAAACCAAGAAATACCAGTCAGGATTACTCGAAACTTCTTTTGACATCCATCAAATGGTTTACCATCACATTAACTTCATCTACTCATATTCACTGTATTTTCCAGTGGAGAAATGGCAGAAAATTTGTGCCTGGGTGATTAGATGTCATAAGGCATGTCTGAAGTATACTCTAAATTCACTCAAATTCAAATATTATTTTCCAATTCATGAGCCCATTCAGAGATTGTGTTGTTACATTTATAAGGCCTCTGAATCAAGTATCAGGGCCAACTATACCCACAGGTTTCCCCCTTTACCCATTGAAATACATCTTTCATTAACATTCTTACATCTAGATGTTTTCAAAATTTGTGCATATTCAGAGATCTGTTAAGCCAACTACTGGATGGCAGAGGTAAAGTTGACCCTGTGCATGCCACAAAGGCACATGATGGGGTGGAGGTATAGCTCCACTCATTCTTTCCCTAGGCACTAGGCAGTGGTCAGTTTTATGCCCTGAATGCTTCCCCCCAGCCCCCCACCCCCAGGGAAAGGGCACCTGATATGCACTGAATACAGAGTAAGATTGTCAGACTTATGGAAGCAGTTACTCATTTTGGGAAAATTATAAATTTTAACTGAATTGCACAATCATCACCCAGTCTGCAATGCTATTCAAAAATTCACCAACAGTAATGCAGGCAAATTACAGAAAACCCCTACAGCAACAGCAGCCTTCATATGCTATATCACAAGAAGTTGCTACCACAATGAAAACTGCCAACAACACATCCAGAGTATGTTACGCTTTCCTCGTTCACATTCTGATGTTAGCATACAATCAATGTTTCATCAGAGGACCTCTCTGTGTATTCATATCACATGAAAGTACAAACAGAAAAGAGCATTCATCTTTTGTATTAACCCAGAATCTATGCAGATAAAAAAAAATGTCATACCATGTGCAGACTTTGTGAAACAGTACCATATTTATGATCAGCTTCTTCCTTCAATCCTCTTGTTACACAAGACTATAACCACTTCATTAACAATGAAATACTGACTGCGACATACACATATGTGATTGATTTCCCTTGCAAATTCAGCATTGTCTAAAACCACTCATAAATGAGATGGCCACATGTAACCAAAAAAAAGCAAGTGTGGGGACAATAAGGTGCACTAAAAATAATACCACTCATTAAATACAGCAAGCTGGGAGTTCCCAAAACTGCTGAATTAACACAACCATTTTAATTTTATACATTATTTCCTGTTTGTAAGGGACTTACACACAGAAAATAATGTCTCGAATTAAAATACATAATTTCAAACACATTTCTTCACATTTCGTTATACATAATGGTAGATGACACTGTTAAATCACAAAGGAGCGCATACTGAAATCATTATGAACATAACCTTTAAGAACCTAATAAAATGTATTTTAATGGAACAGTCCATCACATAACATGTTTACTAGGTAATACATACAGTAAACAAGAGTTTATAAGGTACGGTTGGTGAAATACCACTACATGACAATACAAATAACAAAAAAACACAACGGGCCGGGGTGAAAAGTGCAAATGTCAGTTTTGTACACCTGTGCATATTTTAGCTTACCTGTTAATTCCACGTCCCTATATCCGTGAACAGCGACAACACACTAACTTCTCGATTTATAAATTTTAACAGCAGTAATCACGAGTTTACACATACTTTCATCACACTTACACAAATTTAAGGACTAACCCTTACATATACAAACGTATTTTCCATGGAATATACGATAACAACACACACCTCCCACGCATGCGCCTTGTATCAGTTGCAATACCATCTATTGTGCCCTTCTAGAACGACTTCGTGTACGTGTTCTGTGACCGCCGGTAGTTAGCAGCACAGACCGGTGAGAGGCATGGGTCACGTCCTTGACGTCAAACTCTGCGCTCGCAAGAAGTTCACAGCCGATACCAAAATTTTCACGTGTTCACAGTTCAAAATTTCCGCACAAAATAACTTGGTAGACAATGCAGTGAAGTTACGTGTCAAAACAATATTTTGTTTGTCCACTTTTCGCTTAAACCTACCCATGAATCTTGCTTTCTTGTCAATCACGCATGCAACCATGTCGTCACCATCTTTATTTTTGCCTTGGACAGCTCCGGTTTCTTCACGGTTTCACATACACACACACTCGAAAATAAATCGTCCCCTGTTGTACCATGCAAACTTTCACACCCACCTCAAAACATGCTGTTAAGTCTCGAAAGATTTAATAACCAAGCAGTGGAGCTTGTGTTATTAACTTCAGCCAGTGCCATACACTTTTTTCATATTCGTTCGCTTTGTTTCCGAGTTCATAAAGCAAGCCGCTGCCAATATTTTCAACTTGCCACGTCGTTGCTGAATGAGACAAATTTATTAAAATCAGTTTCTTTTTCACACAAATCTTTTGTACTCTGCGTTGCAAACAGTTTTTTTCGAATTGCCCTACGGGTAAGAAAAAATGGACTTTTCTTTACCCAGCAAGTCAGTAATAATGATTTACCTGCAAAGCACAAGAACTATCATCGTATATTTTCCGAAGGCCTTCTGTTGTGAATCGGACCTCCCTTTCAAAGCCACTGGCTTTTTTTCTTCTCATTATACGGACAGGTTTTGCGTTCTTCTTTGTGCTTCACCTTGTAATGTCCAGCGATGTTAGATCCCTCCAAAACGGCAATAATATCACTACAAATTAAACACACAACTTTCCTTTCATAGACACAAAAATATTCGCCAGTTCACTTGTTAAAGAAAAAAATCCTACATTAAGAGTCCAAGTGACGCTTTTTTGTTTACGCTAATTGTAGATAAGCCAAGCATCTGATATTTTAAAAAAGTACAAGTAGGCCCAGTCCTCGTGATGCGCCCGATGAAGATGAACTGCTGAACTAAAACATCTGTCCTTATTAAAACGATTATGGTGACTAAGGGAGCAATAAAGATGAGACAATAACAGATCGTGAACTGACGAAGAACGCTTTGCAGAAGAGACTAAATAGAAGGTTTCCACGAGCTTGAAAATATTTACTAATACAGAGTGAATTAGAAAATTTTCAAGCATGATGTAACACATTTTGGCGTACAATCAACAGCTGCATGAGAAGTCAGAGGCTAAGAAGCGTCTGAAAATAGACGGTTCTTTAAATAACAAAACGTAATAACTGATTTTTTCAACCAATCAGATTCCCTTCTACACCATCGCAATCGCCTGCTTCCACAACGTCTTTAGCGGATTAGGATAATCTTCCATTGCTTGGATTCTCTCAACCATCTCCGCCTAAAGCTCAACAAATCGTATCAACCACCCACCCACCCATTCAGCCAACAGCCTCCCGTGCAGTCGGTTTTTCTTTGTTAAATGCAAAGTTCACCCTACAAGATGTCATGAAGGCGCAGAGGGAACTAGATGCATAGTTCTACTTTCTCTAACCTCGGAGCTTGATGGGGTTGTTAACGCAACGCTCAGGCCGCTTTACCCCCGTAAAACGACTAGGTGCCCTTTGTGTAGGAGGCTGCGTGCGCCCCAGGGCCGGCCTGGAAGGGTGCACAAAGTCTCGGTCCACAGGGTTTCGATCCCCGGACCGTCCAGTCCGTAGCCAGTCGTTATACCGTCTATGCTGTTCCGGTTGTTTTCTTTGTTAATATAACTGCAAAAAGGGAGAGAAAGATATAGGTTTCTTAATATATTCGAGTGAAAGAGAGATTATGCTTATTTCTGGAATGCAAATATCGCAGACTCGTAAACTGAGAAATACCTGTACTCACCAGTTACATGAATGCCACACGCCAAAGAACAGATTGCCTATGAATTTCCCAAAGAATGGTATTTTTGTCTGGCATCGACCTGTAGCAATTCTGTCAAAAAGAAAAAAAAAAGAGTAAATTAGATGATATTAACAACTCACCTTTAGTATAGTTGGCATGAAACTTTATCACACCCAGTGGTGTAACTGGGGGATGGGGGATTATTGGTGCGGCCGTCCCGGGCGACAAAATTAGTATTTTAAAAGTAAATAAACTTATTTTCTCGGTCAACGAATTTTAAATTGTTGAGCAAAATACAAGGAAGTTCAGCAACCGATTGCGATGTTTCTAAATCCACAATTCGTTAGGGCAGCCATAGTTATTACTAGCTCCTGGTGCTTAAACACCTAGCTGTGCATTGATCACACACATTCGACTCTCTAACAAACACAACATAAACATCCGGATACTTCGAAGATATATTACAACCCAAATGACATAATTTTGAGCTCGCGTGTGTTGTGGTGGAAACTCCGAAGAGAACACACTGCAGTTTTGTTATTAATAGACACTCGAATTCCCCCTCCCCAAAATAAGTGACAATTGAGAATAATATTTGTCAATTGTCACGAGCAGTGACTATTGTTGACGCCGTAGTCCTACCAACTGCTCAACAGAAATCTGATTTAAAGTGCAAGGAAACACTTGTGCAGGTCCGTGGCCCGCATCCGACCAACAGACCATAGGTTAATAACCCATAACAACGATCTATTCGTGTCACGCTTGCGCACGCAGATGTTACGTCAATTTGCGACGCCTGGCGCGCCGCGTGGAGCTGTTCCCATTTGACTCCAATTTACAGAAATAGTTTCAGTGTCATGCTGGTGAGAATGGTACGGCAGCTTCACAGCACTTGCTGTATACTGTAACAGTCATCCTAGAAGCTCGCATGGTAACGGTCAGTGCCAAACGCGAAAATACGTCGTTAAACGCTACGGACCTGAGTTCGGCTAATTGTGTGCAATCTAGACACATCGCTGTAGGCCGCATTGCAATAGAGGTTCAGTAAAACACCAGCAATGCACTGTGTTGGGTGTGAGTGTTTTTTGCACTATGTGAATTCCAGAATTATGTTTGTGTGAGCAACAGAATTGAGATCAATACGGGTTAATGATCAAGTTCCTTTATTTTCAGCACTTCATCCCAACTGTCATCTGATGGTTTGAACGTGTTCTATTGTCTACTAACAAAGTGGTCCATATAGAACAGCCTCTAACACTTCACTTCTCTCACGAATTTTAACACCTCCATTGCAACACATATTTGTAATTTTGCTTTATAATTACTTAATGGATATGAATGCCCCTGCAGAGAATAATTTAATATCAGCGATCCTCCAAGAAGTATGTTATCCAAATGTTAATACAACACCAGAACTTGTTCCATCACCTGTCAGTGAATTTTTGGCAGATGAGGAGGCAGCATCTACATGCCCACTTCTCACTCCATCACCACCTGCAGACTTTGAGCATCCCCTCTCTATAACTCCAACTAATGGTAAGAGTACATATGACACTTCATTACACTACATATTAGAGTATAAGTCTGGATAGCCCAGTCATTGGACTGACAGGCTGTGACAAGGATGGCCAGGATTCAATTCCCAGGAAAGATTTCTCTCACCACAACCACATACTGCAACCCACTCAGACACATGTACAATGATTATTAGGAACTTTTATGCAACGCCTGAGCATGAAGCTTATGCCTGTCCTGCAACCGTTACCAGCTGTGGAACTTCAACACCCCAGTGCACCTCAATAGCATGGTATTTACCGAGGGACATTGTGTCTTTTATGATTGAGGAATTAGCTTATGCCCATCGGAAGTACAGTCTAACCCAGTTATAATGACATCAGTTTATATGGCACCTCGCCTATAGCATCAGATTTTCTGTGGTACCAATTAATTCCTCACTGTTAGCCATAAAATTACATTCCTCAGTTACAACAACACTTGTTTATAATGACAAAAAATATTCAGTTCGTTTCATGATGGTATAACTGGGTTTGACTGTACTTATTTCTGAGCAGTGTCAGTTAAAAAATTCGAAACGATGGAAAGAAGTTTGCTGGATTTGCTGCTAAAATGTTGACTGTTCAAAGTAATTAAAACTACATCGCTGTAAACTGAATACGAAACAGAGCGTAGCAATCAAAAGTGTGGTGTACCCCATGAAAATTAACGTAACATGACAGTAGGAACTCTGGCCAATCTAACACTGTAACACTTTTAGATAAAACTACATTTGGTGTATATCGTTATCAGAGAATGTATCAGGTCCCTTTTTATTGATAAAAGATGCCCATTGAAACTGAAAAGTTCATTATCGTGTTCATGTAAACACACTACTGACATGTTCTGAGTCATATGTACACAGGTCACAAACTCCCATCCTATTTCTTTAAGAGTAATTTCAGTATTAGCCTCAATCTACATCTAGGTCTTCCAAATGTCCTCTTTCTTTCCTGTTTCCTATTCAAAACCTTGTATGCATGCATCACTCTTCTCACCCACATGTGCTGCATGTGTCACCATCTCAGTATCACAGATTTCATGATCTTACATTGTGCTGATTATTATGTTAATTTGACTTGGTTGCTGTAACCATTGAAATTTGGCTTGCTTCTTTTGATCTGATAACTTTAAACGATCTTTGTCAAAGCCTGGTTTATGCTGCTTCAGTTCATAAAGTAGACTGTCTTTGGCAGAAATTTTTATATTCTTCCCAATATCTTCCCCAGCTGTAATGTTGCCCCAGTTCTCCAAAACCACAAACCTGTTTGAAATTTTAATACCATACTGTTCTTTAATTTTGCATCAATGAGTTTCTCCATGCTGAATCTCTCCTCATCAGACCTTCTGACAAGAGTATATGAAATATAAGTTTAAAAAATAGGTTCATATGAATTTTTCAAGAGCACAGAAACTTCCTTTGTTGCAGGAATGGCTTATGAGAGACAGATCAGTTCCACAAGCATTGATGAACTGTCGGCACTGAACTGTAATGCTACACTTGGTTTTGTTGGACTGACAGCAACTGGCATGCCTCCAAATGAAGACAACAGTGAAGGTAAAGATACTAGATTATACCATCTGTTCCAATCATGTGGTAACATACTAGTTGCAGACTGCTGAAACAATGTTATAGTTTCCACCTACTGCCTATAGATAAAGTGTATGTTAAGTATAGTATGTGTCTGGTTTGCAGCTGATCCAAGACTAGATTTCTGGGCTTTTACATATGAATCAATCATGGCTGCACCACCATGGTCACACCATTATATTGCATAGTCAAGTTACACCAAATATTTTAATGCTGTGTGACTATACAAATGTGTGTCTATTGTGGTTAGATCACCTAGCTCCATGTGTAAGAGGCCTTTGACTTAAAATGTGTAAACATATTGATGGTACCAGTACCATCTGGTGTTTTCCCTAATAAATGGTATTATTTGGCATCATTAATATGCAAACTGAGCTGCACATCATTAGGTTAATGTTGGTATTGGAGAGCTTTCTTTTTGTTAGTTCTGTTTCACTGTCAGTCAAGAGTAAAAGAAACAATTTGAAGGGACATAATTAACATTTTAAGTATACATGATTTGAACAAAATATTGCACAAAATCGATAACGTGTTGAAGTCATAAAAACCTATTGCAGTGTCACAGCATTACCTACTATCAAATGACACTACTTATTCTGTAACCACAGAGACTTATCCAACCTAGGAGGAATTTTTGGTGGAAAAAGTGGGAGAGAGGTTTCCTCAAGATAAGTGTGTTTTGTACAAAATTTTCACCACAGTTTACATGCTGTAATGATGTTACTTCCTGCAACTGATCAACAATCTTCATATACATATCTTAACTCAGGTCCTTCTGTTACATCTCCTCAAGGAAACCTACAGCTTAGTTAGTGAAGTACTTAAGCATGGGCCGGATGACCCATGTTCAAGCAAGGCAGGAGCAGGACCATTCTCTTCACCACCACACCCAATTAGCTTTGGTGCCCACCCAACCTCAAACCAAACCAGCTACAGCATGAAGCTGGCCACTGTCCTCCACCTAATGCTTACATCTGTAAGTTTTGGACATTTACATCTTATGTCCATTATATGGCCTTCATGGTATGCATCTTGGACATGGGCATAACCTCTTATCTCACCTTGTCCTTCTCAAGTATTTCCTTTTATTGTAACATGCACCGCATTCATTCTAAAACCTTACCTTCAACATTCAGATTCATACAACTGCAGGTATTTCTTAACCACAGCTCCCACCAGCAAAGTTCACAAACTTTTGTTCTAAAAAGTCTATTGAAATTCTTCACACATTGAGGAAATCTATATACTGCAGATCCACATCTATTTAGATTGGCAATTCACAATAAAAAGTACTGACAAAAGAAGCTCTAAAATGGCAGTGTAATTACTCACATTTGTCCAGTGGTTTTTTTTATCTTGTGACATACTTTAACACTAAGTGTATGTTAAAGGAATCACAAATATTGTTTGTCCTTTGATCATTATCACAGAAATAATGGTGTACAGTGCACAGTGAGATTTCAGTTACTGACATAGGTCAAGTAATTTCTGAGTTTATCCTTTTCCCATTCCAGTTACAAAACTGTTTCACTGAGCTGTCATCCCAGTTTTTAAGATATTTAAATTTGTAGTGATATTTTACAAAAGTACAGTATCTTGGAAGGGGCTGAGTCCTTTTCGGTGTACTGAGGGAAAAATGGTTCACTAGTATGTTTCAGTAAGTATATCATGTGAGCTTAGGTTTAGTAAATACTGGTTTCTGTTACAAGGTTGAACAATATCTTCAAGAATTACATCACTACCATGTTTGTGATTTTAAACACACAAATCAATATATCATACAAAACCTGTACCTTCATTTACACTTTTCCATAATACTAGGTTATGAATATTAATTATTTATCATAACATCTTACCTCAAGTATGTATTTTACACTAACAATGATGGTAAGTTCAGTTTTGCACATAACTAGTTTGCATGAATTCATAGATGATGTTTATAACTAGTAAACAAAAGCACCCTTTATGTCATTGCTGCACACATACCCACATCGAATAGCCAACTAGTTTTCGCTGCCCATTAGCACTGGAACACATCTGTTCTTTCAGAGGGACAACAGGCATTTAACCCAACCAGAAGTATCCAGAGTGTGATGGAATCATCATCATCAAGCAGTTCTGTTATGCAGGAGCCCACAGTGTGTGCACAGCTGCTTAACTCCCACCACTACCAGCATCTAACAAAAGTTAGTGATGCTGACCCATTTTCATGCCAGGTAATCACTGCACCAGTACTTCTGAAGTATTTATTTTCAGAGAGGTGTAAGTGCTTGTGATACCAAAGACAGGCTGCTGCTGAATTTATATTCAGCATTACGACCAATAATCTTCACTACAAAACCTACGAATATCAATTATAATATCAAACAGCAGGGGTGCGCAAATCCTGCAGGCCTGGTCATGCAAGCAAATAAATTTTGTATGGTGATCCCTAATATTTCCAGCATAATTATTGTAGGTTCTTTTACCACGTACATACAGGAATGGATATCAATTTGAATACACTGAGCAGCAAGCACCAGGTAATAGTGAAGTTAACGCGTCACTCCAGCATAGCGCGTCCTCAGTCTAGAACTTGCTCCGTGTCACTCTTCTGGGGTCTAGGACTTGGACACAGCCCCTGCATTTTTGGTAAATTTGTGGTCCACTGCCCGTCAGTATGAGAATTTACATAATAAATGTGTAGTGGTGGTGTAATGTCAATTTGATGCTGAGTCCTTGAATAAGAACCATTCAATTTTTGCTGACTTTCTGCAAACTATCATCTTATCTTCTCCAAAAGTCTCAAGAGTTCTGATTCGTAGTCCATATTTTTTGAAGGCAATAGGACAACTACTGCGTCATCCCAGCATTATCTCAACCAATTCCACGCCAAGTGATAGAACTTCTGAGCTGCCAGGATAATGCCAGGGGCTGTGCATCAACTTGACAGACAGTCCCCTATCTGATATTGTCCCACTTACCACAAGTGAGACTGATGGGATCAGATTTTGGTAACATCTCTCTCGGCAGACACACAAAATGGTACTGTCTTCACTCTGTTGTTATTCACCTATGAATCTCTGTAGAACAGCTTCATGAAGTTTGTTTGTTTGCTTGTTTCTTTATTTCTTCGTTTGAGCTGGGTGATGACTTGTTTTTGGAATGTACAGTATGTCTCCTTGCCTGTCAAGTAAACAGTCTTGAGTGCTTCACATCGGCTCTCGAGTGGCAACTCAGGTTGCAAAAGTTTTCTTTCAAGACTCAAGTCTTCTGGGATGTTATGCCCTCTGACAGGTATATAGTTACTGAGGTTTTGAAGGAGCATACTGCCTCATTTTCAGTTGGGCCACTTGACCCTGAATATGTAAGCCCTATGCTCTTTCAAAATTAAAGTAACTGTTTACCACTTAACATGGTGTAACATCCTATAACAGCTGAACCTTCATCAGTACCACTGTGAGAATCTCTAATCTCACAATGTTTTCTTTGCTTTTATGTACTCAACCTTCCAGTGCAAGCAGTTTACAGATGACAAAGTCATCTGATCTTGTCACTGTATATGGTTAACTTCATTTTGAAGCCTGAAGTGAATGCATATCACTAGAGACAATTTAATTTTGATTGACAGTTACTGCAGATCGTCAGTAAGGGTCTGAAGGTGCATGATGCAAAGGTTGGTCCTCATTCTTTGAAAAGTTTATTCCTTTTTAATCAATATGCATGATTTTCTGTACATTAAATTTATTGTTTTCAGAGTGTTAAGTCAAGTACTGAAAACAAGTGTCATGAACTTGCATTATACTCAAATAGATATCGCTTTTTTATTCATTCTTCTCCATGAATTATTCACTCTTCGTTCTAAGACTTACTCTGTTTCATGGTCCATATCTTATTTTGTATTACTGTCAGCTTATTGAGATCCCTCACAGTCCATAATTTAACCAAAACTGTAATGCTCTGATATTTGCACTGCAGTATAGCTGATCTGTCTAGAACTATGCAAATTGTTCCTTAGTGTACAAAGCATGATGAGGAAGTTTCCAGGCATAACTCTTTTTCAATGATAACAGCATTTACTTGCTATTACATGCTGTTCCCATTCAAAGAAGTGCCCTTGCAACTTGATACAGTGAGCCCACTGACTGTGCCATTGTTGGGAGCATCCATGAATGTCCTCTGTTTGGAACACTGAGTGTGTAGCCTGTGACTGTTCTCCAATCATGCTGAGGTCATGAAATCTGCCCTTCGGTGTCAACTCTGAGTTCTGGAAAACAGACAAAGGTCCAGGGTAAAATAATTGGGGAATGTAGTGGGTGAGGGATGACAGTTGGGACAGTATTGGCCAAAAATTTCTGCACAGATGAAGGAGAGTGAGCAGGAGCATTGTTGTTGTGCACATCACTTCTCAGGTTACTTTCACTGCATATCTTGTACATACAGAATGTCTGAACAGAAATGCTGGTTCACGGTTTGTACCTGTGGAAAGATTTCATGATACACAAATCCATGCATGTTAGAGTGAAAAAAAAGATCGGCCTGCACTTCATAACTAAGTCCATGGAGCAGAGGCCTTCTTCAGAAGCCAACAGTTTCTCAGCTAGTCAAGAAATTTCCCGCATTTTATGGAACCCGAAGGTTCATTACCGCATTCACAAGAGCTTGCCACCTGTCCCTATCCTGAGGCAGCTCAATCCAGTTCATGCCCCCCCCCCCCCCTCCCACTTCTTGAAGATCTATTTTAATATGATCCTCCCATCTATGCCTGGGTCTCCCAAGTGGTCACCTTCCCTCAGGTCTCCCCACCAAAATCCTGTATGCACCTCTCTTTCCCCCATACAAGCTACATGCCCCGCCCATCTCATTCTTCTCGATTTGATTACCTGAATAATATTTGGTGATGAGTACAGGTCATTAAGTTCCTCATTACGTGGTCTTCTCCACTCCCCTGTCGCCTCGTCCCTCTTAGGCCCAAATATCCTCCTCAGCACCCTATTCTCGAACACCCTCAGTCTTTGTTCCTCCCTCAGTGTGAGAGACCAAGTTTCACACTCATACAAAGCAACAGGTAAAATTATAGTTCTGTATACCCTAATATTTGTGTTTTTGGATAGCAACCTGGAAGACAAAAGATTCTGCACCGAATGATACCAAGCATTCCCCGACTTCAGTCTGCTCCTAATTTCTTCATGAATGGAGTTTCTATTCGTTAGGGTTGCTCCCAAATATTTGAATTCTTCCATCCTTTCAAAGGACTTATTACCTATCTTTATGTTGTGATTGTGTCCTGCATTCTGATTTCGAGACATGACCATGTACTTAATTTTCTCAGCATTTACTGCTAGACCAGTCTCCTTACTAGCAACCACTAAATCTTCTGCATTTTTCTTTATACTATGTATGCTTCTGCCCACTGTATTAACATCATCAGCATAAACCAGAAGCTGATGTGTACCATTCAATTTCAAGCCCTCCTGGTTTGCCTGAACCCTCCTAATGGCATATTCTAAACCAAAGTTGAAAAGCAGTGGCGACAGAGCATCTCCTTGTTTCAAGCCATTCTTAATAGGGAACGTGTCAGACAGATGTTTTCCTACCCGAACTCTGCTATATGTTTCACTTAGACGCATTTTTATTAACCTTACTAGTTTCATGGGGATACCAAACTCAATGAGAATATTATACAAGACCTCCCTCCTCACTGAATCATAGACTTTCTTGAAGTCTATAAACAGCTGATGCACTGCCTCATTGTATTCCCATTTTTTCTCAAATATTTGACGAATGCTGAATATATGATCAGTAGTTGACCTGTTATATCGAAATCGCCTGCACTTCATACCAAAACAAATTTGTTTATTTAATATTGTTTCTCTTTAGTGTTCTTGTATTCATATAACTTGTTTATTGTTCACTGGGCATGTAGATAATACACTCTTCCACTGAGAAGCCTGTTGCTTTGTTTCTCGAACACCTTGAAGGTTTCTACTAACAGTTGTGCCAAATTTGAAGCAGAACTTGGTATACACCAGTCACATTTCATAACATGTTGGTTCACAGTGACGCAAGCTGTAACTTAAAATTAGCAGCACATGACTGCAGATTCTCCTCTACTTTTACGTAATGGACGGGTTCTGTTCTGATAGCAGTAGTGTCATCTTATTGTTAGTCACCAAAATTTATGATCACATCTCATATTATGATAATAATAATGTTCAAGTACAACAAACTCTGATTTTGTAAACTTTGGAATTTTCAGCATATTGTTGCAGTAAGACGTGACAAGGGTTCAGTTGTGTAAGGAATATGTAAAGTACCTGAATTCTATGATAACACTCACACTATGTGCTCTCTTATTTTTTAGGAAAATGGTGGTAAACCCCCTCTAGCAGGACTACAGTTTGCGGTTCGTAAATCACCAGACGATTTCTGCTTTATGAATTGGAAGTGGCCACTAATTCGTAAAGTCAGCTTCTGGGGTGTTATTTCACTGCTAGTGGCATGTTTGTGCATTGTTATTGCATTAATAGCTCACCTTCCAACAAAGTGCAATCCACATCATGGCTGGTGGCAAGGGACTCTGTTTTATGAAGTATTCCCTGCCTCTTTCAAGGTAAAGTTCATGGAAAATAATACAGCTGTGACTAAGCTGCCAAGTTTCACTTCTTACAATGAAATAAAGCAGGACTGCAGGACCACAGGTGCATGGTTATGGTCCAGCCCTACACTACACTCCTTACATCTAGCTTCAGCAGTTTATTAGTTATTCATTCATTCTTTTCTCTTTTAGTTACAGTATACTTAATTATGCTACTACTAGGCAGACTACGTACTGACAACTGATAGGATGATTGGATAAAGAATTGCTAAGGATATGAAACGAAGTGGTCATGGCTTAATCTGAGGTACTAGCCTGGCATTTGTATGGAGGAGCTTACAAAAACAATGAAAGACCACAGTCAGACACTAGATGTCATACCTGAGACTGATTCCTGGGACCATCCAAATATGAAGCTGGGATGTGACTCACTCAACCACAATGTGTGGTTGTTACTTCTATCAGACTGAGAATTTATATAGGTTTAGCCAAATCACCATGTTATATTACACTGTAAATGATCAGTTTCAAGAAAGTTGTGTATTTTAAGTGTCATCATCAAACTAGCACTACGATAGTATAATTTTACTAGTTTTCAGCTGCCATGTTTGTATTATCAGTAGTGAGGAATTAAAAAAATGTGCCTCCAGTATATACACAGTTGCTAAATTTCATGTATAGAGTGCAGTAGTTCAGAAGCTACTGTTGGTGGCAGTGCTGGTCATGAGAACTTACATATGTATGGATGTGATAATATGATAGCATTATAAGACACTCTTTTAGCATGTAGTAAAAGGTAAATTGTCCTTGTACATGCCATGAAAGTGTACAGAGGAAGTGAAAGTACAGCTCCACCCATTCTTCACCTCGGCATTAGATGGAGGAGTGTGGTCAGCCTCATTTTAATATATAGAAAGGGAAGTACACTAGAAATTACATTGAACAGCCAAAAAACCATGTACCCGATGGCTGGACGCATAAATGTGAACGTTCACAGAAGATTTCTTCTGTAAACAAGATGTTTCATAAACAACAATGCAAGCATATTTCCTAGGACTGTTACCCCACATCCACTACACTCAGTAAAGTTTAAGCTAACTGATGGAGTCTCATGAAATTCAGTACAGTATAGGCACTCCAATTGGAAGTTTTAATTTTCGACTAACTCTTTGGTGCAAGCAGTTTCCATTCCTAGTTAAAGGTGAAGGCTTCTCAAATACAAAGCCTTTTTGGTTATTACCTCCCTACTGATTATTATAATTTATTTCAGGATGATAACTCAGATGGAATTGGTGATCTCAGGGGTCTTGCTAAACAGGCATTTTATTTTACATCCTTGGGAGTTCAAGTTGTGAGGCTGAACTCTATATTTGAAGCAGAGTATTATCCTGAAGTCTACAGTCAAGTCCAGAATTTGACAGAGATTTCATTTGTTCTTGGAAACATAAAAGACTTCAATTTTGCTGTTAGCATGTTACACAAAAGGAACATATCTGTTGTGCTTGATCTTCCTTTGAGTCCATTCATTAAGCAGTTGTCCATAAGGGAGAAGGAAATGCAAACAGAAACATACACTAATGCTGAGAAGAACAAATGGCATGTTTCTGTGAACTCAATCAGTGAAAATGAAACAGAGAGACTGTCAAATGCAGAGGTACCAAACAGAATAAAGCAAATAGAAGCACACAGTGATAATATGGTAAGTGCTGCAATAAGCTACTGGTTAAAGAATGGAGTAGATGGAATCTATTTAAAGGGTTTGGAGTATTTAGTAGATGAGCCCAACTTTGCATCATTAATACAAGAATGGAGGAAGGTTACTAAAAGTTTTAACAAGGGTTTAGATAAAGAGAAGATTGTCATGTGTAGCATGGATGTTCTAAATGCTCTAGATCTTGAGGATGACTCCAGGAAAGTTGATGCCATTCTAAACAGTATGGATCTCATTGATGTTAGCCTGGATATTGTGAATAATGGAACTGAAGGCTTGAAGACTCAGGTGGATATAGTGATTAAAGAAGTATTGTTTAGGAAGCCAGGCTATCCATGGATTCACTGGAATATAGGTAACATCGACACCAAGCGACTGGCATCACAGTTACCCATAGGAAATGCTTCACTTGCTGCAGTCCTGTTTGAAATGATGCTTCCTGGCACACCATCAATCTTCTATGGAGATGAAATTGGTCTTGAAGCGATAAAGGATCCAGAAGGAGAGGTAAACTACTTATGTTCTTTTCTCCTGAGGTCACTATTTAATTACAGAATAATCCATATTTAATGTTTACCTGACAGATATATTAAAAACCAACAACACAGCTGTTATGGTGTCAAACTGGACTACGGCTGTACATTTTTCAACTCTGATTAGTCACTTTCAAGCCTGTTCCATATTACCAAGTTCTACATCTAGGTGTAATGTTTGCAATGCCCTATGTGTCCAGCTGTACATGTGGGGCAAACCTGGACACTGTCACCAGGTTTACAGAACATCAGAACACCTTCAGAACAAATGCAGGGCTTTCAAAATTTGCAGACTACCCGTCTGAAGAAAATCATCCCTTTAGACCAAAAAGAAAATATAATGACCACTGTATCAAAAATACAGAAGGGATCACACCTAGTCAAAAGGAGAAAGTTATATATATATATATATATATATATATATAAAGCTACAAAACTCAGTATACAGGTGAACAACAAACACACAATAGTTCAGAACCCAATTTTTGAAGCAATCACTGACCCACAGACCTACACACAGGCTAGCCCCACAACTGTTACCAAGGCCACAGCAGCTAACTACCAGTACTGAACCAGCCATTGAGGTAGGTGCACCTGTGAAACTGCAAAAAAAGGTAAGTAGCTGCAGCACTCCACACACTGTACAAGTGGCAAACATGGACTCCATCCCATCCACATAACATGAGTGTCACACTGGAAACCGCTGCCACACACATGGTTCTACATTCCACATTCAGTTTAGTAAACATGACCTGTATTTGGTTCTGTTAATGCTACCATGTAAGTTCAAATGTTTAACAAAGAAGTCATGTGTGAGAACCAGCATTTGGTTTCATGAATCCTATAATATAAGCTAAACAGAGATTGGACAAAGAGCTTACATTACACGACACTAAACAATGGTTCAATTTGAGTTTAGATACGAGACAGTATTACATATGTAAATCACCTAATTATTCACTGATAATATACTGTATAAGCACATAAAGAACTGTTTCATAACAGCATTACACCTGGATATAGAACTTAATTGTACAGAATAGGCTTGAAAACAACTAACAATAATAGGAACATGTATAGCCAGAGTCTGGTTTATAATAAATATTATTGGACAACACTTGCAACAGCTGTGTTATTGGTTTTTAATATATCTGTTTGTATATATTACACACAATTGTATGCACCATACAAATATTAAGATAATGTTCATCAGTTTTATATTCTCCCTCCTTCAGATTATTTCTGTCAATGCTCCTGTTACTTTTCAGAGAAAAGATATAAGCCATATACATCACTTGCCCCCAATGCACTGGTCAGCATACAATCCAGGCCTTGGTTTCACTCAGCCAGACTTACTGCCATGGCTTCCTTCTTCCAGTGCCTGGTCAAATGTTGCAGCTGTGCATCAAACAGCAATACAGGCAATTTCCAAACTTCGAGAAGAGGCACCATCCATTTATATGGATGGAATATATAAGGATAATGAAAAATTACCAAATTATGAAATCAGGTATGCACACATTCTCCACAACACTCATAAATTTGACACATATCAAATGCTAGACTCCAGTTAGAATAATACAATGTACTACACTACAATTCAGGTTACATCAACAGCAGAATCAAAGAGTGTGTCCAGGGCACATGGTTACATGCAATTCACATGGCAGTTCTTAAGGGATCAGCTGATTTTACTTTGTGCTTTCATGAACATTATATATACCACAATATCAAAATATGACTAAATTTACAGTGTGCCCCTAATATGTACTTTGCAGTTGGAGGAAGATGGGAAACATAATTAGTAAGATATACAGGAAAGTGCTATTCACTTGTGTGTTCACTTCAGCAAATGTCTGGAATTATAACATTTATCCTTGTAAATAAAACTAGAAATGAAACATAATTAAAATTTTATAAAATGGCTGTTGCTATGCTGTTACATGGGTGCAAGAATTTAGCACCTAATAGAGATGAAAGGTGAACTGGAACAGCTGAAATGAAATTCTTAAGAAGAGTTACTAGTCACATCATGTGAGATGAAATCAGCAGTAAAACCATTTGAAATGAGCTACAAATATTCAACAAATTGGATAGGATAACAGACCGCAAAAAGAATTGGCATGAACACCTTGCAAGAAATAACATGTGCCAAATGGCTTGATGAGTTGTCATGTATAAGTTGGTTGGATGTAAATGTTGGCTGCCCAAAAAATTAGGAAGGGTTTTATGTTACCATAACAGGCCTTAGGGCCCACCTCAACACATGATGGTGGTGGTGGTGGTGGTGGTGGTGGTGATTATGACAACAATCATCATCCTCATCAGCATAATAATAATAATAATAATAATAATAATAATAATAATAATAATAATAAAAGTGAAATAATGGCAGCACAAGAGCAAGCACTACAAACAAAACACCATGCAACAAAAATATCACAAACAGAAACAGATAGCAAATGCAGAGTATGTCACCAGTTTGAGGAGACAGTAGACCATATTATGTCAGTGTGCCCCATATTGGCAAAAGAACAATACATTGAATGACATGACAGTGTGTGTGCTCAGTTACACCTCAATATCTGTGAGGAACTAGGGGTAAAATTAGAAAGTGAACTCTGGTATGAACATGTACCAAAACAGAAACAAGTCAAGGAGAAACAAGTCAAGTGGGCAAGGTAGGCATATTATGGAATCAACAAGTGCAAACCGACAGAACCATACTCAACAATAAACCAGAAATCATAATCCGAGATAATGAAAAAGGAACATGTATGCTAATTGACGTAGCAATCCCAGGAAACAGAAATGTGACAAAGAAAGAAGCTGAGAAGATTCTAAAATATAAAGACCTTATAACAGAAATACAGCACATGGGGAATGTAAAAACAAAGGTGACACCAGTAATAATAGGAGCAACTGGCACCATTTCAAAATCCTTTAGAAAATACTTGAGCAGCATAACATCATAACATCAGCATAACATAAAGGAACTACAGAAAACAGCTAAATTGGGCACAGTACACATACTTCAGAAAGTGCTAATGTAGAAGCACAAAAGAGTTTAATATTGAAGACAGCGTTATATGCACCATTAACAGTATGTACAGAATATCTGCGACACAGTATACCCTAGAAACATGGTTTGTTTCAGGTATGTAAGTGTGAATACCCTGCATAAAGGAGATGATGATGATGATTATGATGATGATGATGATGATGATCATCATCATCATCATCATCATCATCATCATCATCTGTATATTCAGCCCCATCATTCTGTGATTCAGTTAATTAAATAAAGCAGGCTTACGGTTCCTGTATTATGACTGAGACTGACACCTAACATATTTTAAATTGACTCTGCATCTTTCAAAGCAAGAAAAGGTTCATTACAAAATGTGTCTATGTCTATGAAAGTCCACGTTCAAATGTAACACCCACCCACCAGGTCTAACGAAAAACTAGTTTGATGTCAGCACATAAATGTTTAACATTTCGACTTTATGGCTGTAAATGCTCCAAATCTCCAAATAATCTCTTATACCAGTGTCTACATGAATAACAGCACAAATCAGAATACTTATTCCATAATTATATTTTTTATTTATTTATATTTTTGGTACCTTTTAGGACTTGTGGTAGTGTTGTAATGTATCTCTTATATACAATTTCCAGGACTGTGGAGAGCGACATCATGATTGTTGAACGTTACTATCCTCGTCGCGATTCATATGTGATTGTGTGTAACTTTGGAAACCAAACACAAACAAAGGATCTGTCCTTTGCTTATTATGGAGGAGAAGTTATAGCTGACCTGCGAGGGAGAGTCGGAAACTACCTGACCTTTCATGCTCTAACACTATTTGCTGGAGAGTTCATACTTATAAAACTAGACAAGTAGGATCAGTGCTTTTCTTCCATAAAAGTATAATTACCAGTACCCTAATGAATGAAATAAATATGACAATCACAGTATAATGACAGATGTGCATCTTCTGGCAAGTTTGCCAGCATGTAGCAATGGCTTGCCATTATGTGTACTAACTTGTACCAGCTCAAAGAATGCACTCAGTACAATTATCTCTGCTTGTTTTCACTGTTCATAATTCAGAATGTTTCACTTAATCAATGCCGAATTAAATGCCACAATAACTGTATACATTTTCAAGCATACCCTCCTTTGTTGTTTGTTGTGTATCATAATCACAGTAAAACAGTTTAGCTGTTCATATCCTCATCTCAATTCTCTGTCACTCAGTTTTTCTTGCAATTTAACCAAACCAATTGCATCTTACAGCATTGTGATTTCCTTCAGAAACCTGTTTAGTTTATACACACACCCAGTTCCACAAATAAAAGGTTTAGTTTTATGTTTTATTAACATGAAACAAGAATTTGTAGGGGTACACAGTACAGTACAAGGAACTGCGAAAGGCCCACCCCGCCTCCTGTCCTCTGGATACCAGGGACTGTTTCCCAGATGTAAAATGTCCTGGCTGTGAACTGACCATTCACCACACTCTAGTGCCAAGGTTAATGTAGGATACAGAGCTGTAATTAAACTCCTGCATACATTGTCACTGCAGTACTCTCAACATGATTTTTAGGCATGTTCGCAAAATTGCAAAAAGCAACTATTACTTTTGTCATTTCTGTCTGTCCACGTGGAACACCTCGGCTCCCACAGGACATTTTCGTGAAATTTGATATTTGGGGATTTTTTTAAAATCTGTTAATAAAATTCATGTTTGATTAAAATCTGACAATAATAATGGGTACTTTACATGAATACCTACATACATTTATGTTACTATATTGCTGAATTCTTTTTAGAATGAGAAATGTGTCAGATAAAAGTTTCATTGTTGCATTTCCACTGCAACAATGCTTATGCAAACACAATGTTACATTATACCTACACTGCCTATGTTGTTAGATTTATATTAACAAATATGCTCACAGCTTGCACTAGACAGCAGGCTGTATCTGGTTGCAAAGAAAGGAAAAAAATCAGTACTTCAGGCTCAGTTTTCTCAACAAAAATGGTTTGTTACATGGATATGTACTTTTGTCTTGTTAGTGCATCAAGATTTCTTACTGGATGTTAATAGTTGTGGAAAGTAAAGGAAGTATGATTAATAGAAAGAATTTACAGTGTAGTGTACATGGTAACAGGATAGGCACAGCAATGAGATGGAAGCATAGAAGTCTTTTCAATGTTATACTTACTGATGCTGACAGGTGCTAAGACTATATAGCATTACTACCAGATGGATGAACATATGAATATGGAGCACTGGTGGAATGATAGTCACACAGCAGAACTGAAATGCTTGGAGAAGTGTGTGTCCTAGTGCCACTCTGTATACAACTCCCACACTGGCTGCCGTCATCATGAACCCAGGCCTCCACAATGAGAAGCCAATGACTAACCACCTGAGCTACAGCATGACAAGGGGTCGTCAACTACTAGTAATATGGAGCAAGATTTAATTTTAGTAAGCAAATATATTGTTTAAAGTGTTGTATCTGGGGTTCTCAAGACTTACAATTGATGTGTCTTTAAACCTAGCGGGTACAGGTATCTAATTTGCCGAACAGGAGGACGTAGGTGATTATAGAACTGGGGTAATGAATGTAACAGCAGTTTGATGAAACAATAAGGGTTACTGAGTGCTGACTCAATCGATGATTCAAACAAATCTTGCCTGTGTGACTTCAAGAACGAAAGTGCCTGTCAGGCTTGGAAAAGTAATTAATTAAACTGTGATGCAACTCCTGTTACATACTCAAAATCCAAGCTCTGATGTGGCTTACAGATTCATTCTAATTAAAACAATACAATTTTAGTAACTGTTCTATCTCCCCTCCAGGTCAGGAGTTAAGACTGTCACCACAAACTTGATAGGTCAGTCCCCTGCTGTTTGACCTAAGTGTGACAGTCATCTTCTGTCTAGTAGCTGTAAGGCTTTCATAATAACAAATAACATTACAACATTCATGAAATGTACTTGTCACTTCTTTATGATAATACTACTTATATATAGTATGTATAGCACCTCTGAATGACATAACCTCTGTAACACCTGTATACAACACCTCCTCCCCTTGGGGAAGACCAATTTACAGTTTAAGTGCTCTCATAAACATGACTTGGGAGATCCACAATTGATTGTATCCGCATGGTTTCGCTGTAGAGGTACGCAAATTTAAGTCACATAGTTGTATGTCCTCTTGTGCCATGGCTAGACTCTCACTGCTGGTATGTATTTTAACGTTTACCACATTATTTCATCCATTAGTGTGGCTACACAACATCTTTCGCATTTCTGAAAACCTGTAAGGCCTAGTATTAATTGGTTCTATCTCAGGTTTAACACATATTGATTGCTGTATTGACGGAGAGCATTTTACTGTATTAAACACATGGGCATTGATACCCATCCTAAAGCAAACAATGTTTAGAATGGCCTGTAAGGTTCGTCTAGAAGGTAGGGAAAATAGTGACTGGAGAAAGGTACAGCACCAAGAGCTACGCTTCAGGATAGAGACAGCCAACACCTTCTCTTTGTAGCTCCACCCCCTGCCCTTAGGCTCATGCCTAATATTGCTAACAACAGATGCCAAAAATCTTGATGTATCAGGATTCAAAGAAGATGAAAGAGACCATATCAGAGGATTACTGTCGAACTGACAAACCTCCTTCACATTCTTTGTCGTGTACTTCTTCCTAAGTTTGGAGAGTGCATTCTCTCTGGTCCGAATCTGGTCACAATTTCCTGGAGTCAGTTTTGCCACTCTATCCAAACTGAGCTCTTTTATTAGAGAATGCTGTACTTTACACTTTGGGGAAGAACTTTGAAGGTTGATGCTTCCAAGTTGTCCACCAGAAGCACTCTCAGAGCCAAGGAAAAAGATGGTGTCTTCTTTTGAAAAAGTGCTGGTTTCTGCTGATAATGAGTGGTCAGGAGAAACAGAGGAAGGTAAGGTAGGGTCTGACTGGATTGAAATAGGTTCTTTGGTCAGTGAGGTTATGGACATTTTGGAATATGTTTTTGTAGGAATCAGGATAGGAAGATCTTCAGAGGATGAGGAATTCAGTGAGGGTTGTTCATGATGTGGAGTTGAATGCGGATGTGAGACTGGTGTACAAAGCTTTGGCACTGCCCATTTGTTCAGATGTGTTTTGTTGGCCAATGTAAAATCAGACTCTGAGAAATGCTGGCTGCATACATACAACTTTCACTCTTTCGTTGCATCATCTGCATGGAAGGGCATGCCCTGTCTGTCTGCCCACAGTTGAGCCCCGTGTAAAAATGAAACCAGAATATACAGAAACGAAACTCTTATTAAGATAAAAACTGTCAAAACACAACTATGTTCATTTATTTTAGGCGCCTATGTTAACTTATTTAAAGACGGCACGTATCAGCCGTTCAGGCCATCCTCAGGTTCATAATTTGTATTCTATAAAACACATTCAGGATAAAGTTCTATACAATGCAAAAGAACAGTTCATTTTATCTAAATTTTATATAAATAACACAATGGAGTGACATCATTTGAAATGCTTATTCATATGGTTAGTGCCTTACGTAACATTTTTACGGCCTGGCGAACTCCATTTGTAACACAAACCATTCACTGAGTGCTGTGTTGGTTAAAACATATTGGTCACATACTGATAATTTCTTCTGAATCCAATATAAGGCGGTTGATAAAACATTTGTGATAAATAAATTCGTCTTCAAGTTAAGACCCAACGTACAAATACACAATGTGAAAATTAAAGTACAATGTATGCAACATACAGGGTTCATACATTTCATTATTAGGTGATATAACTTCAGATCAGAAGAGAATGTTTTATGAACACTGAAATATGACTTTGTCACAGCATCAACATCAATAATCATACTTACCGTTGACGACTGGTAGGAAACAGGAAGAATTTCAAACTGCAATTTGTGTTGCTGTTGTAACACCCTCTGGCATGGCAGACTTTCATTCTAATAGCAACATTATGAAAAAAATATCACTCATACAACTTGATCAACGAAATGAACCAGACTGCACAAACGTTACTAGCGACCGGCTCTTATACACCCTGCTCCAAATACACCGATCACCATCACGCTTCATCAATAACAAAAACGTTACTATTCAATAATGATAACATCCTCTTACCTTGTATCATGAATACACCAGCATCCTCTTCCATATGAATGACTTTACAGGCTTTACCCCTGCGCTTTAGAAGATTATGGGTTGCACAACTTATTATGTCTGTCACATTGCTAGGGCAAATGTGCCTTTCTCTGGCATTTATTGGTTACTAGCCACAGTCCACTGACTGCCGGCTTGTAACACAATCATATGCCACTTGTGACGCCACAAAACTGTTTCCAGGCGTCCATTTAACCTGCACCAGGGTGGCAACGCCTACGTGGCACTCTCTGTCCCCAAATAACAGTCAACACGACAGTGACAATAATTCCCATTATGAGGGAAGTTTGGTCATCATTTGTTAGTATAGGTCTCATTCGCCCTAAATTATATGCCAGCTTACTATTATACATTTTACCTGCAGGTGGCAATATACAGATAATAATTCATTCCAACGTTTTGCACAAGTATATATCAATATCAAATTTATTCCAACATGTCTTGGCTGATAGAAGTACCCTTCATCAGGAAATATGCAGGAAGGTCATGTTTAGTTAATATACAACAGTGTCCATTACTTACATGTACATTTTATCTTCACCTTGCATAGTGAAGGAACACGACCTTTGTGTGTATTCCCCTTTGATGGCTACATATATCAGCCAAAACATGTTAGAATAACTTCATATTGATATTTACAAGTGCAATAAGTTCTAAAACTTCAACATTTTGCAGCACAACATACTCATATGTTGCATATGAGTTTCACAATAAACAGCAATCTCATCCCTTAACAGCTTTAACTGACTAGGCTTTGTGATGGAGGTGCTGAATTTAAATATTATGTCGATTAATTTGAGGTCAAAAAGGATTAACTGATCTACGTTGCATCAGGACTATGCTAATAACTAAACACCATTTGGACAAGGATCCATCATAGTCACACTGACATAATTTAATTATGGTGGTACCATCTTTTTTCAAAGGCCTAAAGTCTCACTTCTTTATGCAAGGGCATAAGAATCAGGCATGAAACTAACCATTCACCTCAATTTAGTGTTGAGGTTAAGGATGTGTGGGCCTGTAACTTCACTCTCACATATATTTTCATGATACTGTGCTCAAATGCACACAGGGACAGTTTTACCTACAAATTGTCACTGCACACAATACATACCTGATAGTGAGGTTATCACTGCAATGTATTTGAAGACTAAGGTGTTCTAGAATGTAACCTGCTGCCTCCATTTTGACACTGGAGAAGAAGGCAGTAGGTTACTCTGAAATATTGATTGATACCCATCCACCAAGACACAGTGTCTTGCATGAGAAAACATATGTACCTCAATAGTACATAACCCTGCTGACACTGACTTTTCACCATGTCTGAAATTTGACTGCCTTGAAGACAAGAGTTACATAGTGCACACAGCCATAGATCCAAGGAACAAAGGTTTCGGTCCAGCGAAAGGTTCTGCTCACCAGATATTCCTCCACATGACAAATCACACTTCCCCATGCCAATATGCTCTACAATGGCCCACTTAACTGCTCATGAAATGTTACACCGGTATTCTTATGCTATGTGCTTCACCACAGATATTTCTGGAAGACTATTATGTATTAACATTTTGCCATTATGTGTAAAATACCAACACTCATATTATATAATATGTATAAAATGTACCATTTACCCTTCAACATCCAGGGGGAAACTTAAAATAAGAATGGGAGTGTATAGTAATGAATAACTCCCCAGGGCATGAGTGGCTACTGGGCATGTCAGCAGTTGGCGGATAGCCGGCGGCCTGTCCTTGTGGCAGGTCTGTCTCTGAATTAAATAGGAGACTGTGGACCAACTCCCCAACCCCAAGGTGTTATGTGTGGCTTGCCTTAATCCATGCTGAAGGGGTGAATGGCACATGGGTAATGTGCTCTTAAGGGAGCCTCTGGGAAACCAGGCGACAACCCAGAGGATGTAGCCTTGTACTGGTATAGGGAGCTCTGCCATTGTTGACTGTTATTTCTCCCGTACTCATGGGACAAAAATGGACACGAATATTTCTGAACCTAAACAAGGAGCAGCTGCCACTGCAGACTTATTACAGCAACAACCCCATGTGGAGGTTATAGACATAAAGTCTTCCGTTGCCTCTTCAGATGAGGAGAGATTGGCTGCAGGCATCTCTACGATTGGACTGCAAACCAAGAGACCTCTGGAGCACAACGGAAAAGACTTACTAGAGAAAGGAAGATGAGGGAGGGAACTTGAATGGAAAAGAAGCCTCCAAGAAAAACTCCTTCATCTCAGGAGAAGGGTGCCGAGAAGAGCAATGGGGGTGTTAAAAGACCCCACTCTGACTCGAGAACACCATCTTCGGAAACACAGCAACCAAAAAAACCCAGGAGCACTTGATTGCAGACTGGGTCGTACAAGGAAGCTGTTGCTGGTATCAAGATGGCGGTTACTCATAGACGCCATCCAGACGTTACACTGGAGCAGACCCAAGTTGACCTGATTCAGGTAAAACTCTTATCTGCGGTGGACGCGAACCCTTTAGGGGAGGCGCTTCTGCAGTTTTTATACTCTAAATTTGCACAGGGGGTATTTTGGATCACCTGTGCAAATGAACACTCTAAGGTCTGGTTAATGCGGACGATCAGTGGACTTGGGGAGTTGTGAGAGGGTGCAGAGCTGACTGTAGTCAACTCTAAAGACCTCCCAAAGAGACCCAGGATGCTTGTTCGTATTCCTGACACTTCTGAGGTTACCACTGTCATAAAACGTCTCGGGATTCAAAATCCTGAGCTAAAAACGGCAGACTGGTCAGTTATGAGTTGTACGGTCACTGAGGAGCAAACGCTGGCCTTCTCCATTGACCCTGACTCCTTCAAAGCCCTGACTCGCTCTAATTTCAAGGCCTTCTGGGGAATGGGGAGAGTTGCCTTCCGGACCCTGAAGAAGGAAAAGAAAAAGCCAGAGGCTGAGAGTACTGTAAGTAAACCTCCATCACAGTAGGGCGGCCTCGGCTGCTCTCTGTGTCGCTATGAGAAATTGCAATGTTGCCATCATACAGGAACCTTGGACCTATATGGGGGATATTAAAGGTCTAAAGGAGATGGGGGGAGAACTAATTTGTAGTAGATCCACTCAGAATCCTAGGACCTGCATCTTAGTCAAAAAAGACTTTCGGATACTGCCATTGATACATCACTGTTCCAAGGACCTCATGGCAGTTAAGATCAAAACGTTGTGTGGTGAAGGGCTGAGGGAGATTATTCTCGGATCGGCCTATCTTCCATATGATTACGTTGGACCCCCACCCCCCTGGGATTTGGAGAAGCTGGTGATGGGTTGCAGGGCAGAAGAAACTCACCTGATCATCGGCTGTGATGCAAATGCGCATCACACCTCCTGGGGAAGCACAAACATCAATAACAGAGGTGAGTCCTTTTTTAATTACATTATGGCTAATGGATTGGACATAATGAATAAAGGTAACAGACCTACCTTTATTACATCCAATAGGCAGGGAAGTTATCGATATTACAATTGCCACTTTTTATGCTAGCAATTTTATTAAAGACTGGCATGTAACGGAGGAAGTTAGTTATTCAGATCACAGATATATCTGGTTTACTGTTACGGGTATTGACCGTTTCGTTGAATTCTATCGCAATCCACACAGGACCGACTGGGAATCTTTTAGAACTGACCTGTTGGGGTGTTTGTGTGATATGACAGACAGAGTTACCAATTTTATAGATCTGGAAACTGCTGCAAAGCAGTTTCAGGAAGCTACTATTTTTGCTTATAATGAAAACTGTCCTTCCACCATGAGGGGGAACAACAGGAATATATCCTGGTGGAATAAAGACCTTGCGGAGAGAAGAAGGAAAGTTCGCAGGTTGTTTAATGCGGCAAAGAAGTCAGGGAATTGGACTGACTATAAAAGAACTTCAACAGATTATAACAAAGCACTCAGACGGGCCAAGAGAGAATCATGAAGGAGACACTGTGAGGAGATTGAGATGGCTCCAGAATGTGCCAGACCCCAGAGGATTCTTTCAAAGGATAGGCATAGTGCAGTTAGCTCTCTCCAGCTTGAAAATGGAGGATATAGTACAACAGAGAAAGAGACTCTGGAGGAGCTACTCTGGGTCCACTTCCCGGGTTCAGAAATAATTTTGGAACCTCCTGGAGGCTGGGAGAGTCTTGAACTGGAGCATCTGAAATGGAAAGGATCCAGGGAAGATTGGGAGGTTTCCAGGAGGGTCATAAATTATGACAAATTGAAATGGGCTGTTTTCTCATTTCAACCTTACAAATCCCCAGGCATTGACGGAATAATACCCGTCATGCTACAGCAGGGTTTTGAACTGCTTGCGGGAGAACTTATGATGTTACTAAGAGCCAGTCTGGCCTTCGGTTACATTCCTATGAGCTGTAGGCACATCAGGGTGGCATTTATACCAAAACCTGGGAAACAACTGTCCCAGGCGAAGTCCCTGAGACCCATCAGCCTCATGTCATTTATACTCAAGACACTTGAGAAATTACTTGATAGATATATCAGGCGAGGTGTCCTGGTTGAAAAACCACTTCACCAGAACCAGTTTGCCTATAGGACAGGTATGTATACAGAAACAGCTCTCTTCCAGGTTGTTCATAGACTGGAAAAGTCCTTGAATCACAAAGAGATTGTGTTGGGTGCCTTCCTGGATATGAGGGGGCATTTGACAACAGCTCTTTTACTGCAATTACAATGGCTGCTAGAGAGTGTGGACTTGAGGAAACCTGTTGTAGGTGGATCGGATCCATGCTTGAAAGGAGACTGGTACACACTTCCCTTACGGGCAGCAGCTTGACTGCTAAAGGCATTGGAGGATGTCCACAGGGTGGAGTCTTGTCTCCCCTTTTGTGGAACCTAGTTGTTGATAGGCTTTTGACTACCACAAATGACCTAGGCTTTTGTACATTTGGCTATGCTGATGACATTGTCATCATAGTCCAAGGTACATTTGCACACACAGTCAGGGAGCTTATGCAGGATGCCCTGAATGTGGTGGTTAAATGGGCTGTGAAAGAGGGTCTAAATATTAGCCCTCACAAAACAACCATAGTTCCATTTACCAATAGAAGGAAAATAGAGGACTTAGGACCTCTCATACTTCAGGGTAAGGGACTCAAAATGCTGGGAGAGGTCAAGTATTTGGGAGTAATTTTAGACTCCAGACTTACCTGGAACCAACACTTGCAGAAAACAATTAAAGAAGCACAAACCACCTTTGCGGTAGTTAGACGTATGTGTGGTAAAAAATGGGGTCTCAGACCTAGTATGGTGCACTGGCTCTATACTAGGAGTGGGTTACTGTATGCTGCTTCTGTGAAATCACAACAACAGTAAACACATTAACGTCAGTCTTTATTCCCGTCGATATGTACAGGTTATTGCTATATACAGTTGTCTGTGTCGGACGTATTTACAAGTGTTTCTCCTTTGATATTGTGGCGGCTAAGGGCCGCGTTAGTGAGGTCCGGCAAACGTTACTCCCGTGAAGAAACGGACTCACTGAAGCAGTGCAGTGAGAGCGACTTGTGTACAGTATCAGCCGGTTGCGCGGAGCAGGCTGCGCGGTGGAGAGCCTGGGACAGCTCTGTGGTGCCGAGCAGTGTGTGCTGGTAGACACTGCGGCGCATTCCGCAGGATGCGAGCTGTAGATGCTGCTACCAGGCCGAGTGGCGGATGATGCTCGGGAGCCGATCGTGGAGGCTCGTAGCACGTTGAGTCTTGATACTGAACGCTGGATCCGGAATACTGGAATGCACAATTTTTGCCAACCAACCAACCAAAGAGCTAACTAAGGGCGGAGACTTGCGCTTCGCGCAAGTCGACGTCCCTTTGTCTGAGTAGCCATTCCTGCGTTTTAACGCATCGCTGGGCTCTAAAACAGACACCTTACTCTATAACGGGGACTTGCTTACGCTAACTGTTTATAGTCCTGATTCGCGACCGGGACTTGGTACGCTAAAGGCTACGGCTCTGGGAGCACATAGACTTCCTATCTAAGGGGGGGGGGGGGGAACTTTGGTTGGATGGCTGCCTGGGAGTTGAACCCAGGGTAGCAAATCACGTAATGTATTGGAAGTGGGCACTTTGGTGAAGCCGCCGTGCCCGCGGGGAGGGGGGTTTCGCGGGCCGTGCCCCGACTTTTCTAATTTCACCCTGGCATTTACCTTACAACTGAGGAAAATCACGGTAAAACCTCAGTCAGGGTGACCGAAATGCGCTCAGCTAGTGAATAGCTAGCACGTTTCGACGTCGACTTGTCCGCCATTTTGCATGCGGCCTCGACTAGTCAGCTACTCCCTTAGCTTGCGCATCCGGCAGCTTCCGTCGCCCCTCGGTCAGCGTAAATATCTGCCGAGTTGCCGAACTAAGGGGTTCCCCACACCAGCTAACTTTGAGTCGTAACTCTCGGTTAGGGCTCTGGTATGTTCTTCAAAGAACGGCACCCCAAGTTCCTCGTGAATCTGCCTGCTACTGATGTACCACGGTGCACCAGTAGCAATGCGAAGACACTTGGACTGGAGAGCCTGCAGTTGCTCAACGTAGCTGCGAGCTGCGCACCTCCAGATGGGACACGCATAGTCCATCATTGGGCGGATGAGCTGCTTATACAGCAGAACTCCGTTCCTGATGGAGAGGCCGCTTCTCCTGTTTAGGAGACAGCCAAGCACACCCAGTCGCTGGGAGGCTTTCTTTCTGACCTGTACGATATGAGACCGCCAGGTCAGGCGTGAATCTAGAGTCACTCCCAAGTAACGGGCTGTATCGACCCATTCGATTGGCTGTCCTAGGAACTGAACCGGTCGAGGTCGGGGAATTCGCCAGGCGGCCTTAGCAAAGAGCATCGCATTGCTCTTTGAGACGTTAATGGCGATTCTCCATTCTCTCAGCCACCGCTCTAGGTCACTCAGATAAGTTTCTAAGTACCTGATGAGCAGCGCTGACTGGCGTGACGTGGCTATAATGGCCGTATCGTCCGCGTACAGGGCCAGCTCGACGTGGCGGGAAGGCACAGGCATGTCGTTAACATACAGACTGAAGAGCACAGGGGAGACTAGTCCGCCCTGCGCTACTCCAGCGCGCATGTGACGACGGGTGGATGTGGCGGTTAGGAAAGCTGCCTCGAACGTCCTGTTATGGAGATACGAGGATATTATTTTAACAAGGTAGGAAGGGAAATTTAGGGCGGTTAACTTGAAAAGGAGACCATCGACCCAAACGGTATCGAAGGCTTTTGCCACGTCGAGAAAAATGGCTCCTGTCAGTCTCTTCTCGCCGAAGTTCCTAGTCACTCTCTCAACGAGGCGAGCCAGCTGAAGAGTCGTGCTATGTTTGGGTCTGAATCCAAACTGCTCATCACGCAGTAGCCCGCGCCCGCTTACTTCGCTTAAGATCCTACTAAGATCTTTTCGAACAGTTTACCAATCGTGTTTACTCCTCGGGAGCAGTGAGTACTCCAACCGACAACAGTACGTGTGCGCCCGCTTAAGAAACTTACTCCAGAACTTACTCCTTGCGAAGCGCACCAGACCACTGCCAGTACCAAACTCCGCACCAATAATCGCACCGCGCACAATTTTTGGCTGGAAATGTAGCCTTTTATACCTGGCCGTCGCTGGGCTGCCCGTCTGCGATTGGCTGGCGTGAAGAGCTTGTTGCAGTGGTGGGGAGACCGACTACCGCTGTACTGCGCGGAAAGGGCCGTTTTGCATTTGTGGGTATGTTCCCACATAGGGTAATTAGACCATCCATACTTTATGCTGCCTTGGTTTGGTGGCCCAAGGTCACGCAAAAAACCACTAAGGTTCAATTAGGCAGGATTCAAAGAATGGCCTGTCTAGCCATTACGGGGGCTATGAAATTGACCCCTACTGCAGCAATGGAGGTGCTTTTGAATCTGACCCTGCTGGATCTGTTGATCATGGCGGAGGCGAGGATGGCACTCTATAGGCTGCAGATACTTAAGCAACCGACTGTTCCTAAAACAGTATCAGGGTTGCTATCCATCTGGAAAAATGTGAGTGACCCTGTATTGGATACGTGGTCGGACTACATCATTCCAGTTTATCATCACTCCAAAATCTTCAGAGTCATTTTAGACCGGGATTATTGGAAAAACAAAGACCCAGTGTTCCCTGAGGATGCTCTGATCTGGTTTACTGACGGCTCAAGGACTGACTCAGGGACAGGGTCTGGTATTTCTGGCATAAGACCAAAAAGAAGCTTTAGCTTCCCTTTGGGTAAATAAGCCACGGTTTTTCAAACTGAAATATATGCCATTCTTCAATGTGCATGTGAGAATATAAGAAGGGCTTATAAACACAAGTGGATTCTTATTTTTTCGGACAGCCAGGCCTCACCTTGGGCGCTTAGTAGCCCAAAAGTGACCTCGGGACTGGTTGCAGAACGTTTAGATGCCCTCTCTGCACTGGCTTGCCTGAATAAAGTAACCCTCATTTGGGTGCCAGGGCACAGTGGCATTCCTGGTAATGAGGAAGCTGATAAGCTTGCTAGACAAGTGTCAGCTATATCGTTACTTGGTCCAGAGCCGGCTCTTGGAATACCCAGGTGTTCAGCAAGAGAAGGAGTTAAGAACTGGACTGAGCGTCAATATTACAACGCCTGGAGAGACTTGCCAGGACATAGACAGGGCAAACTTTTCATAGGAAGACCATGTAAGAGAAGAGCTGATGACCTGCTCAAATTAAGTAGGCATCAACTAAAAACAGCAGTTGTGGTCCTCACGGGCACGCTCCTGTGAGGAGGCACCTGTATACTATGGGCCTGTTTGATGGGGATCCAACTTGCAGATTCTGCGGGATGGAGACTGAAACAGTGCAACATATCATTTGCTACTGCGAAGTGTTGGCACGTCAGCGTTATAATGTTTTTGGGAAGCTGCTTGCTGAACCAAAAGAAATAAGCTCAGCTTCAATAAGGGACCTTTGCCTCTATAGAAGAGGCACAGGGTTATTGAACTTGTGCTGAATGGAGTGTTTAGGGCTGCACAATAAGCCTAAGGCTGAGGTGCATCTGGGGAATAAGCTGACGGGCGCTGAAGAAGAAGAAGAAGAAGAGAAGAAGAAGAAGAAGAAGAAGAAGAAGAAGAAGAGGAGGAGGAGCAGGAGGAGGAAGAGGAGGAGGAGGGGGAAGAAGAAGAAGAAGAAGAAGAAGAAGAAGAAGAAGAAGAAGAAGAAGAAGAAGAAGAAGAATGAATGAATAACTCACATACTTTTCCACTCATCTGCCTAGATTTTTAAATTGTCATGGATGAACATATATGGGGATGTCGAGTCCCTAATTGTGACCTGCACATTTAAAACATATAAACTACAAACTCAAATTAGGATGTCCTGGAGGGGTTGGGAATGTAGCACATTCAAGTTAATGTTTGTATAATCTGTAATTACACACACATACAAAACACAGACTAGACACTATGAAAGTCATCATGTTACAATGAACATGAACTTCTCTGGAATCCCAAAACTGAGAAACATATTTGTGGTCATATCTCACCACTGTTGCCACTATTTACAAAATAAATTCAATGGCAAGTCTTATGTACTGGATTGCCAAATTATGAAACTTTGCCACGTTTATGGCCTACTTTAATACACATGCTTGAAAGTTTAATCTTTATCAGGAATTAATGAGTCCTGGCAGTCATACTTGTCAACAGCTGTGTGTAAGGACGCGTAAGAGGAATGCAGTAGAATCAGGAATATGAATACAGTGCAACATTCATACTTTATCTACTGGTCTGTGACACTGTGTAGTCTCGTAGGTGGACATCAACATTATGGAGGAAACTGTTGCCTCCCTTTTCAGACTTGAAGAGACTTTTCTACACTGAACACACAGACAGCAGTTTCCTCTGAAACCTTGATAAAAATGTATGAGGCTATACGGTGTCATAATCCAGAATATGTAAGCCCCACTGTAATTGTTGAATAAATATCACGGAAGATGTATGGATTGAAAGTCTGCAACTTTGAAAGTATATTATAATACATACAAGCTGTTACAAGAAATATGGAATGCATACAAAATTTAAAAGTATTTTATAATACGTATAAGCAGTTACAAGGAATAAGGAATGCATACAAAATTTTAATTGGAAATCTTGAAAGTATGGTAACACTTGGAAGCATAGGCTTAAATGGGAGGATACATATCTTAGAAAAATACATCGCTTAGGGTCTGGACTTCATTTACCTGGCCAAGGACAGGGAACAATGGCGGTGTCTTGTGAACACGCATGTTCCAAAAAAGGTGAGAAATTTACTAAGTAGCTGAGTGTCTATAAGCTTCTCAAGAAGAACTCTGCACCATGGAAGGGGCTCACTAGTTAGTTACATTCTAGTACGGGTGCTAAGTCTGACCCTGACCAAGGGAAAGAAGCCGAAGATTTACCACTGTCTCCCCTGTTCAGTATTCAATTACCAATTCTTTTATTAGTGTACTTACCACAATTAAAACATGACTTACAAATTATTCAACACATGTGCTTGTGTGTACTTACTTCATAGCATCTAACAAGGCCATTATTGTCTCCAGGGCATGTTTTCCATCTGTACCTAATTTTCAAGTACCCATACGGGTGGAAGTACCTGAACCAGATCCAGTGCACCCATCCTGTTGACATGTGCCATTTTAGGCAGCCACTGTGCATAGATGGGAAACAAGCGGGAAGGTAAATGGACAAAGAAAGAATGTGAACATCTAAGGCTGCATTTATCAACGGAACAAAACTATGTACTGCAACATCAACTTGCTTTACTGTTACAAGATGTCAGTCAGCCACACTGCCATGGCACTCTGCACTTGTGACATAGAACACACCATAAATTACCAAAATATTACACGTGGTTCTAACAATTTTTACTGCCATGTTGGACCAGGTTTGTGGATGTTTGTTGTGTGAAGTGATGAGTCTGCCACCTTAACAGTATCAAAGCAATCAAAAAGTCCACAAAGAACAAAATTATAACAATGCATGTGTTTTGCACAAGAAATAGCTGAAAGTGTTTTAGTCCAATACGAAGGGGTTTGTAGGTAGGAATAAGTGCTGAAACGTATGCCTGCTGTAAACCACTGGGGTATATATGTAAAACCACTAAATTCAGTGTTCCTAGGAACCGGGATAGCTTAGTCAGTACAGTTGACTCCACAGTGTCCAGACCTCCTGTGGGATGCCCCCAGCCTCCTACTCATGGGGTAACATGGGCACTTTCCCTGATGGCAAGGCGGCTAGGGCATGGTGTTATCTTACCTCCACCTAGGACCCAGGTTATGAATATGTGGAGCTATACCTCCACTCACCATACATCTTCATTACATGGTACTTAATCATGCACAGCAAAAACTTTACCCTCTAAATGCAATGTTTACAGGTAAAGTTATTAACAGCTTAAAATGACAGGTGTCGTAAACCACACGAATTCAAATTCAAATATTTTGTTCGTTTAAGACACTAACACTGAATGGCAATAAAACCTGTACGTTAATGGGTTGATAAACAGAAGTTTCTAACTTGGTTCATCAATTATGCCAGCCACCTATTACATCTTAGGTACACTTACAAGTATAAACAAAATCTGCTAGTTACTTCAGCACCATGTTTAGAAGATGTATGATGGAGAGAAGTATAACTCTGAGCAAATTTAACCTCCCTGCTAAACTGAGGTAGATGGTTGGCTTCAAGACCCATCCTCTCTACCTCTGGGAAAGAGCCCTTGTACCCAATAGCTACAAGTCTGGGTGAGATCCAAAGCCAGTTTGATTACCTGGAAAATAAAACCGCAAATTGTGTACTGCGCGATGCAGTACACAGATCTTAGCAAGGCTTCCTTTACTTTCAAAATCCTATACAGTTTCCTGGTACAACGGGGGCCTAAAAGTAATCCTTTACTCCCCCCCAAAAAAAAGGATTGTCATCCAGTGCCAATTTTCACAAAACTAAAAAGAATCTTCAACTGCATTACATGCACATATCTTATGCTGAACTTAATCAAAGTTGGAACATAAAAGTGGAAATTACAGATAGAAATTGATTTATGCCCTTAGGCATGTTTGGCTTCCAGTGCGTCAATTTTCATGAAACTCAAAATCACCCAAGTAAGTGTTCTGGACATCTCCTGTTCCGAATCTTAGCCAAATCTAATGAAACTATAAAACAGAGCAATATTTCATTTAACTAAAGCATGGCATTCCCTGCACCCATATTGATGAAGCCCAAATTAATAAACAGCGCTATGTCGAAATCTTATATTCTGAATTTCACCAAAATCAGTCAAGAAATGTGGAAAGTCCCCACAGACGTTCATTTATGCTCTTATGTAAAGTATACCACCACCGAGCTAATTTTAAAGAAATTCACATTTGCTTGACAACCTTTTGCAAAGGACTCCTATAACAATGAAAATCCATCAGACAGTTTAGCCACCAATACTATGTCACAAACAGATGGGCTGTCTCCACATAAGTGTATTTTCTTTTTTACTTAATAACGAGTGCCCAGAACTCCCTGCTGCTGCCAGAAATTCGGTCCTGATTCCTCCATCTTTCAGCCTGTAGCCTATTCACTATAACAAATTAGCTATCTCATCTCACACACATAAAATAATAAATATATCCTTTTATATAATATTATGGTTAGACATATAGGCATGGAAATCATACACATGCATTCTTTGTAAGAATTCAATGCCAGAGGTGCAATTACCAACTCACACACATTCGCCAAAACCCCTTGCATCACTGTGTTATATAACTACTCCTGTCCCTGTTTTGCATTCGAGTGTGGTATGGTGGTTATCCTGCCTGCTTCATATAACAGAGATGGATGGCACAGTCTTCACAGGAAGTGGGTTTTCTTGCTTCCTGCAGGCAGATACTTTAAAATGAGCACTTGCCACTTCCTTCAGTACTTTTTGAAGTACTTAATTCATTCTCAAACATCATATTTCTCATGCAGTTCTAAATCAAAGATGCAGTGCATAATCTACCAGTGCAAGCTGAGATGCCACATCAAGCCACAAGAAATTCTGCATATGTTAACTGTGAAGTTCGCTGGAACTTCACAAATAGAAACACGAGACTTCTAGACACTGTGATTGTCACTACAGACGTAATAAATGTTAAAAACAGTTTCATGTTACTGCAGAACATGTTCACATTACTGCCACTAATGGTCACAAATGAATAATACAAGACATACAGAATAAAGAAAAGATGAAAGATGTGCCATCCCAGGTGATCACTTGGATTGCGTCAGCCATCTGTCTAGCCTTACATCAACTACCAACTCTGATATAAAAGTTTCTGCACTGAAGGCCACATAAATCAAAGTGTGCAAAATCCCTTCCCCTTGTGGGAACATCCCCACAAATGCAAAACAGCCCTTTCTGCGCAGTACAGCGGTAGTCGGTCTCCCCACCACTGCAACAAGCTCTTCACGCCAGCCAATCACAGACGGGCAGCCCAGCGATGGCCAGGTATAAAAGGCTACATTTCCGGCCAAAAATTGTGTATTCCAGTATTCCGGATCCAGCATTCAATATCAAGACTCAACGTGCTACGAGCCTCCACGATCGGCTCCCGAGCATCATCTGCCACTCGGCCTGGTAGCAGCATCTACAGCTCGCATCCTGCGGAACACGCCGCAGTGTCTACCAGTGCACACTGCTAGGCACCACAGAGCTGTCCCAGGCTCTCCACCGTGCAGCCTGCTCGGCGCAACTGGCTGACACTGTACACAAGTCGCTCTCACTGCACTGCTTCAGTGAGACCGTTTCTTCACAGGCGTAACATTTGCCGGACCTCACTAATGCGGCCCTTCGCCACTACAGTATCAAAGGAGAAACACGTGTAAATACGTTCGACACGGACAACTGTATATAGCAATTATACTGTACATAGCAATGAGAATAAACACTGACGTTAATGTGTTTACTGTTGTTGTGATTTCACAGTAGCAGCATACAGTAACCCACACCCTTCTTCTTCCTACTTAATGAGATTTCTGGAATGAAATGTATGGGGCTTGTTGTGTTTATGCTGTGTTGTTCATATTGTGGTGGTGGTGGTGGTGGTTGTAGTGGTAGTGGAAGTGGTGGCAGCAATGACAGCAGTTAGAGATAGTGCTGTATTCTGATATATGTTATGACAATGTAGGTTTGGTAAGTTGGTGTGGTTAGCGTTGGTTGCAGTGTGGGGGAAAATGGTAGCCTTTATATAGATTAAATATGAGCAGAGGCTATGACAAGCATGGGTGCACCAAAGGGGTGGAAAGCGGTTGCCTGGATGCTGCCCCCACAACCCGTCCCCCAACCAAATCAACATTTTTAAAACACAGAATTTACAGACATGAAGATATAAAGTGTTCTATGTGATTTACCCCTGACGCCAAATAAGACACTGAAATCAGTAGATGGCTAGTACAGTACAATTTTGAAAAATAAAATAAAAAATCTCAGGATGTATTAAATGAATTAGAATTAGGTGAGTAAGCCGTGGAACATGCAGTTATATTTGTACGTATATAACTGCAGTTTCAATGTTACGTTACAGTGACACATGATTTTAATAACATGATTTTTAAAATATACCACACATTAGGCCAAAAATGACTTTAAAATAAAACATAAATGACATACAGCATCTACGTCAGCAACCCCAGTGAAAAATCCTGGGTGTGTAATTCACAACAAGCAATGTGACTCTCTGTAGTGAATCTGTAGTTTTTTGTAATTAAATTGATCTGTGTTGGAAACACTGTTGATGGGGACAGTAATTTTGTGCACACATTCTACATAACCAGGAGGTATGAGCAGAAATCTCACTGCTGTTCTTCTGCCTAATTTCTATCACATTACATCACAGTGTTCCATAACACCCTTAACCATGGTATTAAAGGTCTTCAGTCGAAAGGAAATTTAATAACTAATAAAAGAGTTAATTCCAAAACAGTAACAAATACATAACTGAAATAATTTAGGAACACACCATGTATGGCTAATACAGCATTACTTCAAATACTTCAATATGTCACAAATAAAAAGCCACCTTCTAACTAAAAATTATTTGTTGCATCCATACCTGTATTTTTTGTGGTACTAACAGAAAAACATATGCTTCTAAAAGAACAGTTTAAAGAGTGTTATTTAAAGGTACAGTCAACTCCTCACATTAATTAACACTGGCAAGAAATGAAGTGGCACACATTTTGCAGGTGTCATATACGAACAACCTGTGTTACAGGCTACTGACTGCCCACAGAGTTGCTGGTTATATGAACTGAATCCCACATGCAGCTCTCACCAAAAGGTAGGAAAGTGCCAAGTTTTCTTTGGTACCACAGAACCAGGGCTGCGTAACAAACCATGCCAGATGCGGCTAGAGAGTACTGCAGGATGTGTGACAATCTAATTCAGAGTATTGCTGCTAATGCCCTAGAATACTCTGAGGTTCCTTCCTGTGTCCACTTGCCCTGAGTACTGCTAATAATGTCCAGGATACTCAGGGGTCATCATGTTCAATAAATTCTTTTATCTAGATGTTGCTGCAAATCTGCCACAACATCTATCTCCTTGCTCTCCAATCCCTCACTTCAGCTCAAAATTACACTGTACAAGAATATTTCCTACTGAAATCAGCAAAAACAGGTCCCTGCATAGATTCTACATCCATCTACTCTGAGGTTTGAGGGTGTTTACCAGCACTGACACAGACAAGCCAGGTCCCCAGTTTGTGTCCCTGGTGGCAAACAATCTCCAACTCCCATACCTCACAGTCAAATCCTATGACACTCCACATGCGAATATTCATACAGTGTTTCAACACTTGACTACAATTTTTGCCTTACCAAATTGATCTGCATTCTGACTACATGATCATCTCCTGTAGCTGGCCTGGAGCTACAAGTGCCAGGCTGTGGTATGCAAGTTGCAGCTACGCCAAAAGTGCCATAATATTTTATGCCCTCTCTTTCAGGAGTGTTGTATTTCATGTTGTTGTGGCATAGCTGCACCTTGTATGGCAGGAATCGTGACTGCCTGAATGAACCAACAGAACACCAGTAAAGCAAGCCTTCACTGTGTCAGTACTATCTGGTTCTTTCCGGTCTCACTGTTACTGCCAGAGTGTAATTTTCTGTGTGTTTTCCCATACAGACAATTCAGCAAGCCTGCTTTCTTTTCAATGGTCCATAACACATCTTCTATTGTTAAAGGGACCACAAAATGCAAGACAATATTTTCAATGTACAAGTGTCCATATCTACAAAATTCAGAACCTGGGATTTTCAATGTCACGTGAACAAAATAAATAGAAGCTGCAAAGTACCAGCTCTCCAGCTAGCACCACATCATTAGCTGGAGTCATGGCTGGATATGGTGAAATAGAGAGATTTGGACTAGCATTCCAAACCAAACTGTCACTATGTGTTAACATGCAGAGACTGTGATCCCACCTCACTGTCACACCTTACAGGCAGTAACTGGACTCTCAGTTAATGCCTGTTACAGCAGTATCATTTCTGGGAAGGGGGGTCCATATCGTGCCCACTATTTCGGATATGAAGTCCTCCTAAACATGAGCCAGGATTTCATATCTCCCCTCAATGTCCTGGTGCCTCAACACGGCAAGGGGGTGTAACAATTAATGTTGCACATGTTCATGCCAAATCAACAGTACAGTTCAAAGACCTTTCCCACAAAAAACGTGGTATGAAGTATGTATGGATATTTCACTAAATTCAACAAATCAAAATTTCCATTTACCTCCTTACACAAGTTCCACACAAACAGGCATCCTTCACTGGCCAAATCAGGACAAAAAAGGCATCGTTTCACTGAGCAAAGTGCCTCCTGGAAATTAAATGACATGAACATGAATAAACTCCAAGACCTTAAAATGAAGAATAACATGATCTTCAACAGTGCTTCCCTGCAAGCATACACTCTGTTAAGTGCCATTACTTCTGACTGCCAGTTCATACTGAGGCAAACATGTCACAGAAAATTGAACAACCAGACCAAGCTGCAGTTCTACCAGAACAAATCACCAGAATTCTCACAAATAATAAAAACCACATATATCAAATGAAATTAAGTGACAATCAAAATATCTCAAATGATCCTACACTACATCATAATAAATCTGTGTTATGAAATCACTCTGAAATGAGAAGAAAAGGAAGAAGTGACTATCAACAATATCCAGCACGATTGAAGTCAACTGTTCCTAACCTTAATGACGTTAAGAAACATGAAGTGATAAAAAGTGACATTGATATGAATTCAATTTATCTTATCCCACGGTTGGTGAATCATGAAATACGGGATAAAAGTTATGATAAAAAGAGCACAGTGCCTGTTAATTACGATAAAATAGGAAATACGCATAATGTTCCAAATGTTTCCGAGACTCCTAATAATTCAATGGGGAAGAAGTCTGATACAAATCACAGAATAATAATGCTGGGTGACAGTCATCTTGAAGGTGTGGCAACAAATGTAAAATCTCTTTCAAAAGATAACTCCAAAGTGTGTGGCCTTGTCAAACCATGATCCAATTCTAGTTCTCTGTTAACAATTCAAAGGCATGATACTGATAACTTAATTACTAAGGACATACTATTAGTTTGTGTTGGCCCTAACAATTTTGGGGTGATGCCCTCTAATAAGACTCTTCATAATCTTATGAGTTTCATATTAAGACATAATCATACAAACATCATCTTGGCCAAAATTCCACCCTGTTATGATACCATTAATGCCATCCAAGTGAATAATGATATCAAGGTCATTAATAGTAAACTACTGAAATGTGTTAAATTGTTCTCACATATTAGTGTTAGAAGTAGACCAAAGTAGACAGTTCTTCACAAAGCACGGTCTACATCTAAATGGTACTGGCAAAGAACTACTTTCGAAACAGATCGTTTCTCTTATGTATTCTATTTTAACTGCTAAGGTAAATCCTCCAATAATACTGAATTGGCATGAAGAGCAGTGTTCCCACGTTTTATCACCTCAGTCAAAATCTACAACTGAGAAAACTCTAACTAATTGATTATCCACACGGATCAAGAAGACACCTTTAACACGAACCAATGATTTTTTATGGGAAATATAAACGTTGTTAATGAATGTAAATTTATTAACGTTTCTCATAATACTCATTTATCTACTTATTCTTCTACCAATAATATAAAGCCAAGCAATTCTAATGTATCTATAAATAATAGCTTCTTACTTCCTGATAAAGCTCACGAGCATTCTCACAATTTCTTTTCATCACATAAAGACAATACACGTAAGAATTGTAATAATAACAAAAATATTTGTAAATTCTCAGCCTATCATCAAAATATTAGAGGTTTAACCTTTTAAGGCCTAGCGGTAACTTTACATACCACCAGGTTTAACATTAAAAAGTTCTACGTGGTGCCCACATTGCGTTTATGTGTTATGTACGGATCTCAGAACAAACAGCAACTTTTGCCTTACAAAACATTAAGAGACTTGTTTTTATAACCGAAGTGGCGAGCGTTTACAGTGTGGTATGCACTGAGTCCTTGTATAAAACAGATACGCTTCGTCTTTAAAGGGTTAAGGCATAAACTTGACGAACTCTTAATATCCTTGTCTCCTAATCTGCCCCAAGTTCTTTGTATCACAGAACATCACTTAACGAATGCTGAGATGGATAATATGTTTGCACCTCAAATATGCTCCTGGGGGAAAGTTCTGTAGAAAATTATATAGGTGTGGTGGAGTGCATATTTTTATTCAAGATAATATTGTTTTTTCTAAAATTAATTGTGACAAACTAACCAAAGAGAAAGATCTAGAAATGTGTGCTGTCAAGGTACATTCAGCAATTACAAATATGGTAATAATATCTATATATAGGTCTCCTGCTGGAGATTTTAAATTTTTTCTAACTAACTTGGAAATATTTCTTAATTTAATATATAGTAATACTATTGACATAATTATATGTGGAGATTTTAATATTAACTATATTCAAGATCACAAAAAATTACAGTTAGATTCCTTACTCGCTTCCTACTGTTTATATAGCACAGTCACATTTCTGACAAGAATTTCTGGAAACTTGGCACCTTTAATTGATAATATATTTATTAACACATCAAAACATAGGGATTATATCATATGTTCGGTGGTGAATGGCCTATCTGACCATGACGCCCAACTCCTTAATTTAGATAAGGTTATTACTCAGACTGAATGTACATCTACTCACATTGGTAGAAATATCAATCCATCTTCTCTAATGGATTTTAAATTAAACTTGAGTTATGAAGCATGAGACAATGTTTTCTTAGCTGAGGATGTAAATGTGATTTTTAATAAATTTTTACATACCTATTTGAGAATATTTAATGCTAGTTTTCCCGTTAAGAAATTCCTGGTTAAATCTGATACTAAACCTTGGTTAATAACTGGTATAAGAACTTCTTGACTTGGGAAAAGAGAGCTTTATTTATTAACCCTTTAATGACGAAGCATATCTGCTTTATATAAGGACTCAGTGTGTACCGCGCTGTAAACATTCTCCACTTCGGTTATAAAAACCGATCTCTTAATGTTTTATAAGGCAAAAGTTGCTGTTTGTTCTGAGATCCGTACAAAACACATAAAGGCAATGTGGGCTCCACGTAGAAGTTTTTAATGTTAAACCTGGTCGTATCTAAAGTCACCGCTAGGCTTTAAAAGGTTAACCAAGCATAATAATGATCCTAAACTGTTGAATGACTACAAATTATATTGTAAAGTCTTGTCACGGGTTATTATGGCAGCAAAGACATTTTATTACAATAAATACACACCTGCTTCTGTTAATAGGACAAGAGCTGCTTGGCATGTAGTTAAAATACTTACAGGAAATACATATAATCATAATAAAATAACTCATATGAATATAAATGATGATCTGACAGATAATTACCAATTAATTGTAAATTCATTCAACAAGTACTTCTCAACTATAACAGATAAAATTGTAAGTGAGATACCTCAATACAGTGATAGCGTGTTACAAAACATGAATCCTTTAAATTACCTACATAAAGTATTCAGTCAACCCTTTCCTCAAATGCTGCTTAAAAGCACTTGTATTAATGAACTAAAAGAAATAATTAAATCATTAAAAACTAAAGATTCCTGTGGATATGATGAAATCTCACACAAAATTTTAAAAGTGAGTATGCCATTCATTGTTTCACCACTGACATACATATGTAATAAGTCACTTGCCACTGGTGATTTTCCTGCACACTTAAAGTATGCTGAGGTCAGGCCCCTATTTAAAAGTGGAAGAAATACAGAACTATCCAATTTCAGACCTATTTCTGTTCTCACTTCATTTTCAAAAATCTTCGAAAGGATAATTTATGATAGATTATATCAACAATTAATTTATAATAATATTCTAGTGAATGAAAAATTTGGCTTTATAAAAGATTCATCTACATCTGCTGCTACGCATAAATTACTAAAGGAGATTCTGGATGGAGATGGCTATTAAAAGCTAAAAAGTCACAAATCACCAGGTATTGATCAGATTCCAGCAGAATTGATTAAAGCAGGGGGTAGGATAATTCGGTCTGAGATCCATACTTATTATTTCTGATTGGACTAAGGAGGAATTGCCTGAGGAATGGAAGGAGTCAGTCATTGTGCCTATTTATAAGAAGGGTGATGAAACAGATTGTAGTAATTAGATAGGCATATCACTTTGGTCAACTACATACAAAATTCTATCCAACATTCTATTGTCGCGGTTAACTCCATATGCAGAGGAAATTATTGGAGATCATCAGTGTGGATTTCGACGTAACAGGTCAACTACTGATCATATATTCAGCATTCGTCAAATACTTGAGAAAAAATGGGAATACAATGAGACAGTGCATCAGCTATTTATATACTTCAAGAAAGCATATGATTCAGTTAGGAGGGAGGTCTTGTATAATATTCTCATTGAGTTTGGTATCCCCATGAAACTAGTAAGGTTAACAAAAACGTGTCTAAGTGAAACCTGCAGCAGAGTTTGGGTGGGCAAATATCTGCCTGACACGTTTACTATGAAGAATCGTTTGAAACAAGGAGATGCTCTGTCGCCATTGCTTTTCAACTTTGCTTTAGAATATGCCATTAGGAGGGTTCAGGCAAACCAGGAGGTCTTGAAATTGAATGGTACACATCAGTTTCTGGTTTATGCTGATGATGTTAATATATTGGGTGGAAGCATACATAGTATAAAGAAAAATGCAGAAGATTTAATGATTGCTAGTAAGGAGATTGGTCTAGAAGTAAATGCTGAGAAAACTAAGTACATGGTCATGTCTCGAAATCAGAATGCAGGACACAATCACAACATAATTATAGATAATAAATCCTTTGAAAGGGTGGAAGAATTCAAATATTTGGGAGCAACCCTAACGAATCGAAACTCCATTCATGAAGAAATTAAGAGCAGATTGAAGTCGGGGAATGCTTGCTATCATTCGGTGCAGAATCTTTTGTCTTCCAGGTTACTATCCAAAAACACAAAGATTAGGGTATACAGAACTATAATTTTACCTGTTGTTCTGTATGGATGTGAAACTTGGTCTCTCACATTGAGGGAGGAACAAAGACTGAGGGTGTTCGAGAATAGGGTGCTGAGGAGGATATTTGGGCCTAAGAGGGACGAGGCGACGGGGGATTGGAGAAGACTACATAACGAGGAACTTAACGACCTGTACTCATCACCAAATATTATTCGGGTAATCAAATCGAGAAGACTGAGATGGGCGGGGCATGTGGTATGTATGGGGGAGGAGAGAGGTGCATACTGGATTTTGGTGGGGAGACCCGAGGGAAGGCGACCACTTGGGAGACCCAGGCGTAGATGGGAGGATAATATTAAGATGGATATTCGGGAAGTGGGATGTGGGGGCATGAACTGGATTGAGCTGGCTCAGAATAGGGACAGGTGGCGGGCTCTTGTGAATGCAGTAATGAACCTTTGGGTTCCATAAAATGCGGGGAATTTCTTGACTAGCTGAGAAACTGTTAGCTTCTCAAGAAGGCCTCTGCTCCGTGGAGTTAGTTAGTTAGATTCTGGATGCCTTAAATAATAATTCTTTAGTAGGAGGAATTTTTTGTGATATTAGAAAGGCTTTTGATTGGGTGACCCATGATCCATTACTCTCTAAAATGGAATTTTATGGCATTAGAGGTAAAACGAACAGACTGATAAGGTCATATTTGAGTAATAGATATCAGAGTGTATCACTAAACAAAACTAGTAATAAATATTCTTCATATTGAGAATTAATCCATCATGGAGTTCCGCAGGGCTCAATATTGGGACCATTGTTCTTTCTTTTGTATATTAATGATCTCCCTAAAGTTATGTCTGATATATCTAAACCTATGCTGATGATACTAGCATTGTCATTTTTGACAAGGATTCGGAAAAGTTTAAATTTAAAATTAATACTGCTTTTGATAGAATAAATAAATGGTTTCAAAGTAATTTCTTGTCCCTAAATCTTGAGAAAACTAAATTTTTACAGTTCTTAACTAAAAACAGTCATGAAATTGACATACAAGTAAGTTATGATAACAATAAAATTGATGACACCCATAATATCAAATTTTTAGGATTAATAGTAGATACTTCCTTGTCTTGGAAGAATATCGACCAACTAGTATGTGAACTAAATACATCTTGTTACTTAATAAGATCTATTAAACCATTTTTGTCATTGGAAATATTAAAGATGGTCTACTTTTCATATGTCCATTCCTTATTGACATATGGTATAATCTTCTGGGGAAATTCAACTCATTCTAAAGTTATATTCAAAATTCAGAAACACATAATTAGAATTAAGACTGATTCTGGTAGCAGAGACTCATGTCGTGCCTTGTTTAAGGCTCTGGATATATTACCTTTGCAGTCGCAGTACATTTACTCTATCTCAGTGTTCGTTGTGATGAATAGAGATATATTTATATTACATTATGATATACATAATATTTGAACAAGACAAATACATGATTTACATATGCCTACATTGAAACTATCGTTATTCCAAAAGGGAGTTTATTATTCAGGAAGTAAGATATTTAATCATCTTCCATATTTTATTAAGAATTTGGCTAGTAATGTCAAGATTTTTAAAACAACCTTGAAAAATTTCCTTATGACTACTTCATTCTATACTGTTGATGAATTTTTAATGGACAATATAATTGACTTGTTATTACATTTTAATTCATTATTTTAGCACACTACAGATAGTACATTTGATTTGCTATTGCATCACATTTTAATTTCTTACCATATTATTTATGGATATCTTGTTATGTTTGTGATACGTGTATGTGGTATGGTGACCATATTTAAGAGTCATTTTAGTTTTTTACTGTATATGTATCATATTTGTGTTTCTTACATGTACTTGTGTTTTAATTTTTTTGTACGCATGTTTCTTTTATGAAGGTTGCATGTTTTCTGTATCACTCGACCGACTGTATATCCTATGGTTCTTGTGAACTGTTGTGGATCATGTGGAATGTGAATGAAATAAATAAAAATAAATAAATAAATTCATTGCTCAGGAAGGTCCAACTTGTTGCCTCATCAGCAGCATTTCTCCAGTCTTCCAGGTGCCTACTTGTACCATTAAGTCAGCAATCAAAACCCGTGACACGGTCAGAATAGCACCTGTCACCACTGAAGCTGTCAACTTCCTTGACAAACACAACTGTTGACACACATCTGCATTCCAATTTTCCTGCCATTAATGTTAGAATGATACAAATTCCTTTTACAACTGAGTATGATATAAACGAAAACACAAAACATAAACATGGAAACACATAACACCATTATGCGTAATTCAACTTCATAGTTTGTCCTTACCTACAGTAACCAGAATGCTGGTAACTACTCATAAGTTGCACAGCAAGGCTCACTTTCATCACACTCTGTCAACCAGGGTTCAGGTGTCTGTGTATCACATTGTGCAGCAGGCCAGCACATTCTGTTTGTCAGTTTCATACAGCTTCAATATGTCCTCCCATTTAACAGTACCAGTATGTCCCTTGCTGTTTATTGTAATCCCACACCCAACATTCACTGCACTGCAGGGCACACCCAGTTCCTCTGCCCACAGCTGAGCCCTGTGTAAAAATTCAACCAGAAAAGGCAGCAACAAAACTGTCATTCACGTGGTTAATGTCCTATGTTACACTTTCAATGCAAGGTTAACTTCACTGGTGACACAAATTATTCAAAGTGCACACTACTGGTCAACTGTTGATAATTTCTTCTGACTTCAATATAAGAGGGTTGTTAAAACCTTGGAGTCGAGTGAATTTGGAAATTATAACTTCAAAACACATTATGTGAAACTTAATGTACACCGTGTGCAACATACACACCTCATAAAAGTTACTCTTATGTGATACATTTTCAGTTCACAAAAGAATGTTTTATGAACAATGACATATTCTCTCATACTGTGAACATCGACAACCAATGACACGTAAGGTACTTAACGCCTCATAAATTTCAAATCGTCATTCCCGCTGCTTTTTAACACGCTCTGCCATACCAGATCTTACTTCTCATGGCCATATTACGAAACAGTATAGTAATCATTCACATCAGTAAACGAAAAGATCACTACTGACGAACGATTACGTTCACACACTTGCTCTTTCTACCACATAAACCACACCACAGCACATTTCGTCAATATCAAAACATTATTATTACTAAACGCAACTTTCACACATTTGCAATAATGAGAAAATCGCGTTAAGTTACGTTACCAATAAAACAGAACCTTCCAGAAATTTCAGACATATATCACAACCCACACCAAAATCTACACCGCACTCCACACAACATACCTTAACGTTCAAATATAAACCCAGCTGCCGTCACGTAACAGAATTTGCCCGCAAACGTACCCACCTCTGCCTTAGACACTACACACGGCCATTGAGCGCCGGCTACTAGTAACGCATACATGTTCCGCTTGGGGCGCTACAAAGACCCCCTCCCCCACAACGCGGGTCCAGTACACGTGTGCCACCGGTACATGGGTAGGTGCTCATCCATGAATAGCTGTTGGTCAGTACGTTGACAAATCGAAATTGCACTCATGGAGCAAGCAGGTGCAGATTGAACTCGGCTGAATACCTGATACATTTCGGACGAAATTTTTTTGTCGTCACTTTGCTGTCCGAAAACATACAGATTAAAATATATAAAAATGTAATTTTGCCTGTTATTTTATATGCATGTGAAACTTGATCTCTCACATTGCAGGAGAAACATATATTCGAGAATAGGGTGCTAAGGACATTTCGGCCTAAAAGAGATGAAGCAATACTGGACTGAGGGACATTTGCATAATCACAGGCTTCATTCTTTTTACCCATCACCAAATATTATTAGGGTTATCATATCAAGAAGAATGAGATGGCCAGGGCATGTGGTATGTTTGGGGGATAGGCGAGGCACATACAGGGTTTTGGTGGGGAAACCTGTGTGAAAGTGACCATTTGGAAGACCAAGACATAGATGGGAAGATACATTAAAATGGGTCTTAAAATAGGATAGGAGGGCATGACTGGATTGAAATGGCTCAATATAGGGGAAAATGGCAGACTACTATGAATGTGCTAATGAACCTTCGGGTGCATAATATGCACACATGTTATTGTTTAGGTGAGGGATGATTAGCTTCTCAAGACTGACTCTGCTCCATGGGATGAGTTTGTTTGATAGTTGGAGAGTTAATTAGAGCTTTATCTAATATTGTTAGGGTTATTGAATCACAGGAAAATTGGTGGCAAATATATGATGCACATAGTCAAGGACAAACACATACACAATTCTAAACAGAAAATTTCAGACCACTCTGGAGGCCAAGCGCAGATCAGAGAGTAATTGCAAAATAGTTAGATAAGCAGGATGTGGGGGTTGTGGAATGTATTCAACCGGCTTGGGACTTTTTGACCCACTGAGCAAATATAACATCAGTTAGTTCACTGATGTTACATATTTTTATTACTATTGGTTTTGCTATGTACGTACATGGCAAAAGTAACTGCCAAAAAAATTTCAGGAATACACAAATAAACAGACTGTGTCTATTCATGCATCACAACAGGATCTCACCCCCATGCAACAAAAGAATATTTTGATATCCAGTACAACAATTCTGCTTTAATTAGATTAACACCAAATATCAATATATTCAACCGGCTTATAAAACTGTGCATGAAATAAATTACACTAAATTTTCAGATTTTCACTGACATACTTTTAGATGATTGCCTATAATGCAAATAGAGGATTTCCAAATCCAGCGTCTTCAAACGTGGCTTAAATTCAAACTTTGTGTTAAGTCCCATGCGTGATTTGCAAAAGGGGTAACAAGATATCTTTAAGAAGAAGGATTTAAATTGTATTATTTAATATGAGGGTGCCATATATATTGTGTCAACACAAATATCTGCACAAATTACCTAAACTCTTGCCATTAGTGTAAAACTGTTGTTATTTCTCACAAATGGTTTGAATTAGCAGACAGCTTTCTCTCAAACCACTGATACGGTGACAGATTCACAGATGCATTATTCTTTAATGAACACCCATCAAAGAGAAGATTTATTTCTTCAAAATATATTTAATAAGTGGATAGTTATGTTGAACATGGTAATATATGTACAGTGAAATGATAGGTATTTTACACATGCAACTTGTTCCATTCAGACCCATTTAGACATATTATTACAAAAAATATTAAAAATATGATTACATAACTAAAGGACACAGCACACGCACTTCTGAACACAAGGTATCAGTAAATAATCTGCGCCTCAAAAGAAAGAAAATGGGTTCATATTTTGTCATAAATATTGTACCAGTATCACAGTACTTCTTTAGTTCTAACTGCTTACAAATATGGTATATCAAATAGCTGATGTAAAAGTAACATCTGAATTTTTTGTGGTGGCTGTATGCAACTCAAGTCTTTTCATTAGTCGCCTTATATTTTGTGACTTGCTTAATCATAATTCAAGTAGTTCTTATTGTTTTTAATGAAATCAATCATAGTACACTTAACTGTACCATGTCATGTTCATGTTCCTTATACTCTTCTCCTACATGTTTCAATCTCAAAATTCCTAATCACCAATAATATTTAATAACATGGCCCTTAAATGACCTGTAAGATCAGAAAACATAAGATGAGAGTGTAATAGAAATAAACATCACATTTGAAATTAAGTGAACTATGATAGTATAACATTCCTTTCGTTTCTGTGGATTTGGGTTTAAGAGCCTCAAATCTTTATCTTTATCTTCATAGTTTGACATGACAAGCATCAAGGTCACGCACTATATCTGTATCCAAGTATGCTCTCAGAGTTACATCTGGCCCAAGCATGGACCACTGTTGTAATGCTGCATGGAGCCTCACCAGGGTCCAAGAGCAGTCTTGACACAAATGCAATGTGAGGCTGAATCATCACTCATCATTTTAATCCCCAATAACAGAAACAGTGATAGTCTCTGAAATGGTGGGAGCAAACTCCATCTTCAAACAGCTAATCACCCAAGAATGCTTCACAGATGCTACAAAATTTTAATGATTCTTTTTGGTTTTCCCATAAAGTTATTTTTACATGACTGACAAAAACAGAAGAAATTTCTCTCTTATAAGTAAATGACCAAAACAAACATTTTATGTAGGAAGGTATACAACCAACAGTCCCTTCTTAATGCCTCTTAAAACAGAAACAGATCAGACACACAGTATTGTCATACAAAATTTAAGTATGTACTAACATCTAGCTTATTTCACATTAATGTCTATATGGATAAAACCATGTTGCAGCAAAATTATGATTAAAAATATAAACTTGAGCAATTGATATTTCTTACAATGACATGGGAAAACATAATATAAAACATCGAAAACACGATTTACATACATATTTAACACCTATATTGTAAGACTTATGCTAAATCAAGGTTATGGGAAACAGAAAATGGCACCCTGAGAATCAGAAGCTTGCAAAGCTTCAGGTTTGACAGATGATGTTAATGCAGATAAAAGTTGAGGCATCTTATAAGTGAGGGTCATTAATATACAAATTGTGTGTCTCAACATAGGCTTCTCCATTAGATAACAATGGCCTGTCAACTTGGCACATAAGGGTTTAAAGCAGCTCACTGAGTGCTAATTACAAATAAGTACCTTGGATTCAATCTTTGATTTAGTTATTATAAACGGTGTAAGCACACTGACAAGAGTTCAGTACTGGAGACGGAGTTACTGCATATTGATGCACTATCAAATTCAGCAGCAGAGATGGCAGACAGAAAAAATCAGAGCCATGAAATTCATTTTTATGACCTCTGATATTTTTATATACAAAATTTGTATTATAAAATTAACTTCCATTCATATATCTATCCAGCATATCAGAGGAATTTCAAACCACACTCTCCTACAGTTATTTAAACGATATATAAACCTCTCTAATAAATGCAAACCAGTCTTCAAAATGGGAACCTTTTCAACTTTTGTTCTTATAAAATTGCTGTATGTTTTGCATCTTACAAACAAAAGTATTATTCTGGGCCTGTGTTCAGCCAAGAAGCAAGTGTAACTTTAATAAATGATCCATATGATTTGTTTAACAGCTTATATCTGTCTAACAGCCAATCAGGTTTCAAGATCATTTACACTTGATTTCCAAACTGTTCACCCAAAATGGCATAAGGACTGATACTGTCATCATTATGTATTTCATACCAACATTTCATGGAATTTTAAGAAGACAAGATTTTTACCATGGCCTACACTATGTGTCTATCAGCATTTTAACAGACTCCTCCCTACACTGTCTACAAAATACACACTGTCTTCTCATAGGCAGAATTTTCAATAACAATATTTAAAAATAAACAGGACTTTATCTTAAGAATAATCATAACTTATACCAAGTTCCTGCAGTTTTTAAATTTACAACACCTATTACCTTGCCAGCAATCCACTATTTAGAGCAGTCATTCCCTCAGAGTAGAAAAATTAAGATCAACTTGAAGAAAATAACAGCAAAATGGCAATTCTAAAAGTGCCAATTTTGACAGTGTAATATTTTGTAGGCACTGTCAAAGTTACCTTCAGAAAGAAATGACTGTCTACGCACTGTAGAAATTCAGTCAATGTGTTCCACTGACAAATTACATCATAAGCGTGTTTGTATTCCATGAGGTCCTTAAAATCAATGGTACAGTATGGAGTTGCAAGCATCATTCAGAACTGAATGCCCAACTTTTTTTAACGGTTATCAGTTCAGGAACATTTTCTTTGGGTGCAGTAAAATTCAACCTTCCCCACTAAGATCGAAAGTTCCAAGATACTCCAAATGATAACAAATTTCTGAGTAGCTCCAGTACGGCTTCAGTCTAAAACAGTATGATGGTTGGGCTTCAAATTATCACTTGAAGACCGACTTCACTTACTTTTGTTAAGAAATAAATCTGGAAAAATCTCACATATAATGCTCTAATAGTCTACATTTCAAAAACATCCTTCTGCTTTAAAAATATATACTGAAGCATACGCTTGAACAAATGGCAGCTGGAGTGATCGGTGGGTTACTGTGCTTAACATGCATACACAAGGAACACAATGATTGTGTATGAAGTAATGTCTGGAAGTTTGGTTACTGTGTCTCATGAAATTTGTACACTTACATAAGTCAGGTGTTCCCAGACTACTGTTAACTCACTTAATGCATAGCCATAAAACAACCGAGGAAAATCATAAAAGCAGGAAACCAAAAACTAAAATTATTAACTTGGGATCACTGAAAGAAAGTCATAATTGAAGAACATTACAAGTGGGTTCCACCACCCATTGTTTCATGTTGCCTACACTTCCTAAGTGGAGGTGGTATTATTTTCAAGAGTTCTGTACATTACTTGTGTATCTGTATTTATCTTTCGGGACATGAAAAATGTCACAAGTATAATTCTATCAATTGATATTTCATGTGAAAAACTGAAATACACTGTACATAAATTTTGCCTATTACTGTAGTGTAGCTAACACATTTTTACACTGTACAGCAATAAAATCTTCTTTGTACTGAAAAAATTTTTGCTGAATATATCACTCTCCAGAGCGTTAGGACTATGCAAGTGGCCTGGTTAATAAAATATTGCAATTCCACTTTACAAACTTACATTTGGTTAATTTGGTCCTTACGTGGTAATTTGAAGATACTAAGATATATTTCCTTGCGTTTTCCTATTCTGTTGCCTTTCATGCTCGTATTTTTAATCTGCTATCAATATTTTTACTGTCATTAACAGTTACTTCTCAGAGTTGTTAAACAACCATTGTATCAATTTCAGAGTCAATATAATATTGTGTAATAACCAACTCAATTTATATCACAGTGTTTGCCACTGTCAAAACATGAAATAATATTTGACAATATTAACACTAATACACAAGCACAGTTCATAAATATTATGTGTCAATGACCACAATAAAACAGTTCAACACTGTACGATTCTTGCAATCCCACGCGCTTTCCTAAGATGTAATTCATCTACATGAACTATGCACGATAAGGCTTATGTGCTTATTCTGAAATCCTCAAGGTGTTATTGGTCTCTGCCATCATTCCTTCGTAAGTCTAGGATCTCCAGTACAACAGTCTGCATTCCAGTGCCCGCTTTGGTGTTCTGTTTGTCATTTATTTGGTACATGTGTGTGTTGTAGCCAATTCATTTTTTTGTCTCACGTTTCACTGATAATATTTGAAAAATTTAATTTTTGTTGTGTATTTCACCTGTGGTCTAGTCTTGTAATACTCACGAAAAATCAGATAAACTGCACTTTGCTGTTCCCTGACTTCTCATGGCTTCACTATCATGTTTCAAAGTTACCTTTTGTGGGGCCTTACATACTTTTATTTTTATTTCTGATATGTTTACCAAAATTTTTTGGACAAATAACAGGAAATTCAACAAATAATTGTGATTTTTTTAAGTTAATAATTTCCATTAGGTGAGGACATTGCGATTACTCACCCCAGGTACACCGCTACACATCTTTATCTATTATTAGATATACAACTAACAAGCACTGTTGTTCCAAATGTCTAAGTTTCAAATTACCACATGATGGTACTGTTAAAGTAACAGTGCCTACTTACACACAAACTGTGTTACTTGATTGTTAGTATTCACTGGCAATACTATTATGTGATATTTTTTACAGTCAAGCTTTTGATGCAGTATGTCATGACACTGCTGTTGTGTTTATACAAGTGTGATATCCTACAGTTAGTTTGTATTAAATAGATGTTTTGTTATAAAAGTACGGTAGGAGACTTAAAACAAAAAGTAAACTGCATTAAATTCAAAATCAATTGAATTAATATCATAATAGCCTCAAAGAAATTCCTAATGCAGATCTGTATACTGTCACCAATTATATTTGTATTGTAGTAGTTATTCACAGAATGACAAACAAACCTTACTTCCTTTGATAGCACTGAACTCATCAGTTCTTAAAATTTCAATCCTAGGGCCTGCAATGTTTTATTAGCTATCATACTGAGCCATCTACAGAGAGCAGATCAACATAACTCAAAATCTATACCAGTCTAGAATTCCATGTCACTAGCCATTGAAACCATGAACCATTAACCTAGCAAGCAATTAAGAAAACAACCACATAATTATACGCATTTATACGATAACTTGCATGTAATCATATGGCTCATACATGCTAACAGCATTTTCTCATGGTAAGACAACATCTCGATGCTGCTGCTTGCTTGTGCTGCTACCTACTCCTAATTTGTTAACACTAAGCACAGACTGGCCACTTTTCACTGCTGCAGAGCTGTTTATATTACCATGTGTCATTTTCATGAAGTCCTGGGGATGAGCTGGATGTGTGTGAGTACTTGCTGAAATTTTTCTTTGAGGCTTCGATATCTGAGTAGTAGAGAGACCCGACACAGGATACTTGTATTTACTACTAGTATATGAAGAATGTTTGCTTCCTGATGATAATGATTTGTTTGCTAACATCGAAGGTAAAAGTACTGCTTTCTGAGGTTTAACAGTTCCACTACTGCTATCTAGTTTCACAGAATTAGTATCTGAAACTGTCGTTTTGCCTTCCAGGCCCAGGATACTAACTTTGGATCCAGTCTCAACATGCCACGAAACAGGTCTTTCATACCGTCCTTCGGTTGCTTCTCGTTTTCCTCCAGGTCCAGGGTGTCGAGGCATAACAAATGCATTTGTCTGTTTCAAAAGAGAACGATCATTGCAGAGAGCAGATATTAGAGGCAGATCCAGATTTTTGCTCTTCTCTCTCAGCGTTCGAATATCCAACATGCCCTCTTCATCACCATTAGCTGCAGGCACCTTTGGAGTCTCCAAAGGCACTGCAGGCTGATGTTTTGGTGAGATTTTCTCAGTCACCTGTGGAGTATGATATTGGTTGTTACAATATGAGCAGAACAGAAACTTTTGGTAGAATATGTGAAATACAGATGCATGTGCTTGGTGAAGCTGATACATCACCATCAATTCCAAATGAGTAATGTTAACACATACAATTATATCTTCACCCTACCTCTTTAAATCAGCAAGGTTTATAGAAAATAACAAAAACATGTACATATGTGTTGTATTCAAAGGTTATCCTTCCAGAATTCTGATAATGTTATATTACATTCAACTGCATTACAACATCAGATAATGTTCTGCATTATAGTAATTATTTCTCAGCCATCCGACTGTAACCATTCTCACACACAGACAGTTACACGTTTTATAGATTTGTAATGCACAAAAACAGATAGCTAACTTACCTGTTGGTCATATGGCGGCGGAGGTGGAGGCGGTGGTAATCGTCGGTACTTGGGTCTTTCCAACAAGTTCTGTCCACTAGCAGGCTTCTCGTATGAGTTAAGAATGTTGTCATCAGACCGTGCTCTTCCAAATCCACCAAGCGGGGGATGGGAAGTGGAAGAAGGAAGAAGCTTTGTGGCACCCATATGAAGCAGATCAGCAGCACTGGAAGAGAAGGGTGGGACTGGTGGATCGTATCGCAGGCTCCTCGTTGATGAGGATGAATATGATGTACCAGCTGAGTAGAGTGGGGAAGCAGAGGAGGAGGAGTAGTGACTAGCAGAAAGATAGGATGATGGTGAGAAGCTTGCATACCCAGTCAGTGGCTCCACTGCTGACAAATTCTGATTAGATGCATACTTAACAGGAGAAGATGAAACAGCTTGCATACCAGCACTTCCAAATGCAACAGGCAGATATCCACTGGCAACTGCTACATTAGGAGTACTGCGATACATGAAGTGACTCTTAGGACCAGCACAGTATGAAGGATATGGTGGTGGTGGTGGATATGCCAGCTGTTGGTAAGGGTATTGCATGGCGGCAGCATGTGCAATAAGAGAACCCTGTTTTGCATCCATGTACTCCTGTTTACTGACGGCTGGATCTTTCATTGGGTAGATAACATAGTCAACGTCAGAGTACATCTGCCTCTGAAACTGCTCTATCTGACTTCTTGTTACCTGACTGGTATACACAGTTGCCAGACTTGGCTGACTTGAGGTAGAGGGAGGAGGCGGAGGTGGCTGCCTTGAGTGATGAACTGGTGGTGGAGGTGGAGGTGAGAACTGGTGCTGGTGATACTGGTGGGGTGGTGGTGGTGTTGGTGGTTGTGGTGGGGGTGGGGGTGGTGAAGAGGACGACACAGCAATTGTGGACCGTATGTATGCACCTGTTGATTGTGCACTAGCATTGGTTCTAGATGCATGGACATCTAGATAGTTGTTCTTACCAATGACTGGTACTACTGTTTGTACAGGACTTGGTTTCATCTTGGAACCTGGGTCCGCCAGGCCAGAGTAACTAACAAATGATCCACTGCCAGAATGTTGCTGGGACATAGCATGAACTCCAAGTGGACTTCCAACATTCTTCATGTGAGCAGGAGGATGTGTTCTGGCATCCCCTGGTGGATAAAGTTGCAAGTGCTGACTATTTATGGCTGAAACATTTCCATTGCTACATCCACTGGCAATCTGATATGCTAATGTGGGAGCTGCATAACTTGGTGCAGCTGTAGATGTTACAAGGCTCGTGTGTGCTGTTAAGATGTTGATGTGAGGCTTGGTGGTGATGAATCGAGCATTGGCTTCTTCAACAGGCAGTGAGAGGTTCACCAAAGATGACTGATAATGAGACGGTGTTACCAGGCATACAGACTGCTGAGGAGATAAGGAATGAGATTTTTGGCCTACAACATGCTGCTGTGTTAAAATAGTTTGCTGTGAGAGTAATGGTTTTTCTACTTGTGACAGAAGATGCAGATTTTGAGAGTGCATACGATCCAGTGACTTTTGTTGGGAAAGTAAATTCTGTTGGGAAAGGGGTTGTGAAGTATATGGAGGAGGTGGAGGTGGAGAGATCACATCTTCCACGTCATCTTCAATTCTGAGAGCACAAGACACCAAAGCAGCAGGTGTCACTGTGCAAGCAGTTGTTAGAGATGCTGTCTCCAAAAGCAAGTAGTTCTTGTCACTATCTGTTCGTGGTGGTGGCATGGGAGGAGGTGGAAGAGTGACATAGTCACTATCAGAATCGAGTGTTGCACTTACAGTTGCTCTTGATGGATACACCCCACTTGTATGACCACTAGCACTACCGCTACCTCTTCCAACAATCAAGTCCGACAATTCTTCGGCTGTAAGTGGGCTTCTTGGACCTGCTTCCGAAGGATCGCTCCCATCACCTCGGAAACTTCCTGAACCACTGACCACAGAACCTGCAATACTACCACTCCTTCCCCTTAGTCTAGTGTTAGAGTCTAGTGAAATCCCCATGATTGAATAAGCACCACTTGTATGGTGACAGCTGTCTGAAGTATTGGCTATACTGTTTGTGCTGCACACGGCATAGACACCACTTGTTTCAGACGAGCAGGTATTGGTTTCTACAGTATCAGCAGTAGTGCCACAACTGCTACGAAGAGTATAAATACCACTGCTTGTGTGTGCACTCTGTACAGAGTAGTCAAGTTCTAACTCAGGACAGGTGCTGGCAGAGTCAGACACTGTGGAGTTCTGTGCAGTATGGCTGTAACCAAGTTCAAGACTACTGCTGGTGCTGGTACGGCGCCTCACATCCACAGAGTTGTTAGTTGCAGCACCACCACTACTAATAGCAAGTGTGGCACCAGCAACCACAACAGTGGAACAAGAACTGGAACACTGGCTACCATCTGTAGTAGCAGGAGTTGCTGCCCCACCTACACCTGTGCTCCCACTTGGAGATTGCTTCTGTGCTGTGATTCCAGTCACAAGTGTTGGGGAAGCACCTTCCAAATCGCCACCACCTGGTTCAATTATAACACTGTGCTCTAACCATAATACAATAAACATTACTCAAATTATCTCTAAGGCAACGATATGATGAGGTAAAGATGTGAAAGTGGGTTATGTTGCCAACATACCACTGGAACATGCTCCGTCCATCTTCAGGGTTGATCCAGCAGATGACGGCAGCATGTTCCTCTGAAACGTCAACCACAATGCCCACTTCCAAATGCCATCACCCAAAAACAGGGTCAACAACACAACTGAATTACCAAAAAAGTGTAAAGTCAGTAAGATGGTAATGTACAGGCATAAGGAAACAGCATTTCTTGCAAGAGGAGGTCCCAAATATAAAGACACATTGTGTTCATGACCGAGACTTACCACTCCAGAAAAGACAGTAGATGATACCAAAGAGTCTGAAATAACCTCTTCACTAACCGGGTTCACAGGAGTGTGGCTTCTCCCCTCTTTACAGAAACCTGACCTGGCAAAGAAATGCTGTTTCCATTTTTTCCTGACTTTAATGAATAAATGTACCGGTGCATGTTATGTTTTCAATTTTACAAGTTACTTATGTAAATGAGGTTTTCACCCTTGCGGATTGTTACACAGCACTGGTTGGTAATTGATAACCAATGTTTCCGGGTAGCCTGTCAGCCCAGTTCTCCTTGGACTGCTCAATGCTTGAAGATGGGACTGATAGTATGTCCCAAAATGGTACAAAACTGCCAACCAACACTGTGCAACAACCAAAACAGCAAAGACCTCAACTATACCATGGTGGAAGCCTGATTTCTTGCACACTTATGCAAATGTTTACAAACTTATATCTCATAAGTTGACAAAATGATGTGTAAAAATTAAATTTACATTGAGGCAGCATGACTGTGATTTGAACTCTCACTAACCTCATTTCAAGTGATTTTTTAAACTGTAGGTTAAATATTATATATTACATGTACACAGAGACTCAACTATTATATAATTAATTTATATCCCCTTCGTGTCCATCCTTACTCTGGAGGTTTCAATAAGCAGTGTCCTGCCAGGTATCCCAGTGTGGCTGCCAAGCAGTTTCCTTGGGTTGTAAATACAAATATCCAAGATACTGAGAAGTTGGTGCCAAAGAAGTGCAGAGCTTCAAAACTTCACACTGACATTCTTCCACAAAATTAAAACTGAAGGTTGTAGAAATATTATTTTTTGTTGAATTAATACAAATCATTTTGGCAACTGAATTTAGAATATTTATTTATTTATTTATTTATTTATCACAAAATATTAATTTTATTGCTACCACTGAGCTTGTAGCCCAGAGAAATGGATTTATTCTACATACGAAAGATCCCTAAATCTTAACATCAGAACACATTTGTCCACCACTGAGTAGAACTATGGTTAGGCGACACTTAGATAAGAAAACTATAAATGGAAAGTTGCAACTTCTTCAGCTGTGTGACTCACCTTTGGAATGAGGAGATGGCAGAGATGAATCTCTGGCCTGTAGAATATCTGAAGCATCCCTAAGATGTGCTAGCGCTAGTGATTCAACTGATGGAGCAGGAGGTGAATTAATCATAATCTCAATTTCAAGATCATCTTCACTCTCATCCAAGCTTTGAACGCGGTCAGACACAATGCCAGAAGTAGTGTTCGAAGATGTATTACTGATAACAGATATTCGCTGGTCACTATGATGTCCCTTGTAATTTCCAGTCAGTTTTGCCAGTGATGGAAACTCAGCACCAAGACTCCGAGAATACATGTAGCAATCACGATAGCGTTTCTGTTCTACAAAGACAAAAGCAATTACCAATCCACTGTTAATATTTACATAAATGTAAATGATGAACTATTAAAACCTTACAAATGCCCAAATCAATGACACTTCGAAGGAAAAAAAAAATGGACAGATAAAATTTGAAAATTATATACTGTCTCAAAATCTAACAATAAGCACCCTACACCACAAAATTATTCCGCACATTATACTCACCTTCTTCTTCCCTACGCCGAACTTCAGACAGGCGAGGCTGAATTGCCATACTGAACTGATGTGTAACCCGACATAAGAAGAGCAGGTGTTTGCTCTTGTCATCACTGTTTGTGTAGAAGGTGAATTTCTCACCTGATGTAGGCCAGTTAAGTGCTCGGATTTCAAACTTCTTTCTCTGCGGAAGGAGAAAACATTGTATTTGAAATCAACTCACTTAATATGTTGTCATTTCTAAACAGTACTGAAAAAGTTCTCACAGAATGTGCTTCTCTCCTGGTAAGCAAATCTACTTACACTCATCTACAATTTATTTTTCAGGTCCATTTCTGCTAATATATTCCAAGAAAAATAGCACAATAACCGTCATTTAGTGAAGCTCTTAGCTTTCAGAGAACTGTCCCTATTTGCCTACAAGAATCTATTATCAAAGTGCTGGGATAAGAGCATTCAGAACTGTATGTTCATTTCTAGAAACACATATAAGTTTAAATTAAAAGCTGTTATGGATCATACACTTTGATCTGCCTTTTCAAATGATGGACTGCGTAAACTTTCACGTCACAAATCACATGCAGACTTACACCACTCTTTCCCTAGTTTTTGCCTATGACAGCAGTAAGACTATCCTACTGTGCTTTTCTCATTGTCATCAGTATTGACTTTAATGCCATATATATTTTTAAACCATTAGGAGATGGATTTAAATGCCAATTGTATGTCTTGACTGCCTGAGTTTTACTGGCTTAGCATGTGCATTTAAATTTCAGCCAAGTAAACACACAGAGACCAGCATATGGTCTATTAGAAAGATAAAGGTTAATCACTGGTATCTGAAAACTAAGAAGTCTCTGTTGCACTTGGGTAGACATTGTGTGACATATTTAGATCTTTTAATCTCAACATATTCAGTGTCATCTACATATCATGCTGCTAAATTTGTTTCATTTTAGTATCTACAGTTTTGCAACTGTACCAAATATAGAATGTTTGAAATACAGTCTTCTATCAAAACTTTCTTATATACCTGGATCCATTTTATTACTGTGGTTAAAAGTCCACTAAACTGTTAGCATTCTACAGCTGTCATTCTAACTGAACCAATTCCACTAGCATTCCGTGGGTGCCACTCTAACTGAACCAATGCTATAACCATTCCACAGGTCTCATTCTAATTGAACATATTTAACAGTTTTAACATTTATTTATTCCATTTTTATTCTTGTGTATTCACGATCCGTCAAGTGAATTACATACACTGTATTTTGTGTCTACCTTTGTTTCAGTTGAGTCACATACACACTTGCTGTTACAGATCAGGAATTCAAACACAGATGTTTGATTTATTTATTTATTTATTTATTTATTTATTTATTTATTCATTCATTCATTCATTCATTCATTCATTCATTCATTCATTCATTCTTTCTTTCATTTATCTATTCAGCCTTCCTAACAAAACTTCTATAGGACATGTCAGTGATCTACATCTAAACACCTATTTATATGAATCAACATGTATCATATTACAAAGATTCAACATATTAATAATGTTGCATAGTCATTTGCACTCAAGATCAGTGTGTTATCTGGACAGCTTCCTTGCACTTACACCAGTCTTCTACCTTGTATTTTACATATTCCCCTGTTTTTTGGATATCATACTGTTTAGTGCATTTAGTACTTCTAGCTGTGTATTCTAACTCCTTTCTGTACCTGAGTACTCATTACTGTTGGTCCTATTCATTACAGTTATGTCTACAACCCTACTGGTTCCTCTTATATAATTGTGTAATGTATTCCCACTTAGGTCTACGGGTCACTTGCAATCAGTTTTACCACCTTTCCTGTTTTCTATAAATTCTTATGCTTTTAACTGGTAAATAAAATAACACATGAATACATTAAATTCTGCACATTTAATAGTAGTTCACATTGACCAGAACTGTAAACATGAAATTTCTCATGTAAGTTCAAAATTATGCCTTTGTGCACTATGAAATTTGTACAATTCAACAGTTCATACAAATTTAGGAATATTAATATGTAAAGGGCACTGAAGGTGATTTTCCTGAAGATCGAAACATGTGTGTCACATGATTACTAAGTACACTAAAGCTCTGTTGGTTTTTATACACTGAATCACTGACTGACTAACTGATTGATAGCTCTACTGATTTCTCTGGTGACTGATAAGCTGTACAGTGTGAGGGGCCTAAAATATTTTATTTACTAAAATTAGTTGTTTTACGAAACTGATACCCAGTTCTTACCAGAAATACAAGACACGCAATGTACATATAAATATAATATTAAGGCATGTTCACCAAACCACTGTTGGCATGGAAAAGCCATAAATATTACATATGCCAAGTGTATACCTGTAGCCTTAGTTATCCAGCATACAAAATGCAAGAGCCGATCATACGTATATTGCCATTTCTGGCATGTCTGGCTGTACTGCATTTTTTCACATTATCTCATAAACGGTATCACTTTCTGAGAAAAGCTATTGAATTTAAAATGTGTGTTTTGATTTTCACCACAACTTCTGTCTGAAACACTTCTCATTCTAAGAAGAATTCAGTGACATATTACCATAAATGTACACAGGTCTTCATGTAAAGTACCTGTTATTGTCAGATTTTAGTGAAACTTGAATTTTCATAACAGATTTTTTAAAAATCCTCAAATATCACATTTCATGAAAATCTGTCCAGTGGGAGCTGAGTTGTTCCATGTGGACGGACAGACAGACATGACGAAGCTAACAGTTGCCTTTTGAAATTTTGCAAATGTGCATAATAACGCGACCAGTAACATAATTATATGTGAATATATTGATTACAAAGTACTTTGTTACATACCTATATGAAACATGTATAAAAATACAAAGCAACTGAAACACCAGGCTAAATACCTTCACCATAACCTTCTTCTGTCACTGCACAGTTGTCCAGCAATCCCAAGCCAGAAGCCCTTATTCCCAGTTCTTACTGACGAAAATTATAAATTCAAGTTCTGACTAACAAAAAGTGCATCCAACCAATTTATGAACAGTAAAAATTACAAGTGATTGAAGTTTTCAGGTTTCATGGCTGGTACCCAGATGACAGGTCACCTAGGTTATTACGCTGTGTAGAATAACGAGTTTGTTCAGATGTTTCAGAAGTATATGCTGCCTGTGGCCCCAGGGTGATTAAATCAGGTTCAGGTTGATGCTGAAGCAACTGGGTGAAGAAAATGCATCACTTATATGGAGGGTTGCAAGGGCTGGGATCAATCAGAGCTATGAAAGGGATGAGAGGACAGATGTGGTATTGTGCCAAAAAGAACTGAGAGTTTGCAGTACAAAAATAACCCTCTTCAGGCCAACAAAGTGCTATGTTTCAGTCTTGATTATGGAATTTACCATCAGTTTTCCAGATGTTGCATGCTGTTCATTTATGTATCCAAGAGACAGGCACTGACACAGCAGTTTTACACAAACAAAATACCACATGCCTTATGAAGCATCTTGGGTGACAACCAACCTGGCATTCAGATAAAACACATACCTTGACAAGATATACTTAAACCTATCTTGTAACAGTAATACTGTCTACCAGGAGACACAACAAACTTATGTTCTCATGACAGCAAAAATGCTTACTTGTCGCATGTATTGAAGACACTGTGACAGATAACAGAAAATGCATGCAGAGATTATAATGTTACCTACAGAAGTTTCATGTCAGCACAACTGAAAGGCTTCAGATAAAAAGGTTCTATGTCCCAAGACAGTGCACTCTAGCTTCAAAAAGAAACTGATTAGTGTGAGAGGGCATTTAACAGGATAATATCAGAGTTTCAGCAAATGAAATGGACAGCTTTCATCAGGATAATGTCACAGTCTCCACAGTTTCAGCAGGACAATTACTGAATTTCAGCAAATAAAATCAATAGCTTTCAATAGTATAACATCAGAACAAAATCAACAGCCTTCAGCAAGATAAAATCCGAATTTCAGTGAACAAAAGCAGTCATAATCCCAATATGGCTCACATACCCAAACACTTTGTACGTTTGTTCCATGAACTCCACAAGTTTAGCGCAGTAGCAATGTTACGTGACTCACATTTAGTACACAAAAGAAACTTGTTCTTGTACTTAATTAAGCACCACATAATGAGTGCATAAGAGAGAGTGGAGGTATAGTGCCATGCATTCTTTATCTCAGCACTAGATGAAGGGGAGTGGTCCATTATACCCCCAGCTGCTTCATCCCAGTGGCAAGACTCGTTGTGCTTACTGACTGGAGGCTGGGTGGGTCCCAGAGCCAGTCTGGATCCTTTGGAGAAGAGAAAAATCATTGCCCCTACCAGGAATTAAATCTGGATCCACCACGACATTTTTAATGGTTATTCTCACTCCCTTCAGCACAACAGTACCTTACAACAGGCCACTACTTCCAAATCACAAGTCATTCAACATTACCTTACTGAGGATGGCAATCATTCCTTAACTACATACAAAATTTGAATACCTCAGCTGGCAACTGAACTAATGCAGCATCCACAAAACTCTTATAGCAAGAACATCAGCTTCCAAAACTTATAACCACATACATACATACATACATACATACATACATACATACATACATACACACACACATACATACACACACACACACACACACACACACACACACACACATGTACATACAGATATACACACAGGCACATGCACGCACGCACGCACGCACACACACACACCTCTGTACCATTTCCTAAAGTACACACCCATGATGCAAACTAAATGACACCTAATGATTCAGACGTGTGTATTTTCAACATAACATTCCTAATAAAAGGTGTGTAAAATGTCTTACATGCATGAAACTACCTATCCTATGTTAGAAACTTTGTTACAAACTCTAAAGGAACTGGGAGTTATTACTGTAATAGTTTCTTAACAGTTTCTGGCATATGCAACATGACAGTCCTCACACACATTTGCAAATAAAATAGAGCAAAATTCTGTTAACCTTTTAAAGCCTAGCGGTAACTTTACATACCACCAGGTTTAATATTAAAAAATTCTACGTGGTGCCCACATTGCATTTATGTGTTTTGTACGGATCTCAGAACAAACAGCAACTTTTGCCTTATAAAACATTAAGAGACTGGTTTTTATAACCGAAGTGGAGAGTGTTTACAGCGCGGTATGCATTGCGTCCTTATATAAAACAGACACGTTCCGTCTTTAAAGGGTTAATTCAACTTGCACAGGACCAGATAGGTGCCAAATTTTTTAATATTCTGGATTATCAGACAGTATGTGTACTGACCCAAGCTCTTACTGCTCCTGTACTTGGGCTGTACAACTAATCAGAGGAGTGTTCCATTTGGGTATCTCCTTCATCTGCCCGTTCAGGGTCATCAGGGTCCTATAATGTGTTCTGGAGTCTTCATAGCTGAAGAAGTTGATGAAGTGGGAGACAATGGGTCAGGAGATATCACAACAGTTTCCGTACAGACAGGCACTCTAAGAGGCCTTTTTGAACAAGTCCCTAAGATGTGCCTCTTTCAATGATGAAGGGTTTTTTCTAGCAGAAAGCAAACTTCCAGTTTTTGGACAACTCTCCCCAAGTGCTGGATTACCAAGATTTTCAAATTATCGGATGTCAGATTAAAGGAATTTTGCTGCAGAGACAGACAGACAGACAGAAAATTGCTTGGTGGTCTAATCGATAAAAACAGATGGCAATTGAGACAAGGGCATACAATAAATAAGTGGAATGGCAAACAAACAGAATTTGCTGAGCCAAAGCTGTTTTTCACTTTGTTCTTAAATGGACACAATTCCAGCCCTTCACAGATCATTATAACTAGACATGAAAGCTCCTGCATATTCTTAATAAAGAAGCAAATCTGCACACACTACAATTGTAATGAAATTTTTATTAAAATATAAACTCACAGTAAACATAAAAGAATCACACTTAATCAGCACAAACCTCAAAAAATATCTTGGAGTTTCTGTGGCTGTTCACAGAAGTACAAAAACATAATGCAACAAATTCAATGACTAGTAACTTCAAAATAGCATGGCACCACTCACTGTACCAGTATTAAATTGGAATTACTTACGTCAAAACATAGCTTGCCAATGTTAGTCCACAGGAAAGTAGCTGTTAATGTCTTGGCAGAATTTTCCTGAAACACAGCAGTAAATGTAAAGAATCAGATACCATATTTAGAGGTTGATCACAACTTACTCAGCTGATGAAGGTCACTGTTTTCTGGGATGTGATATCTTGCACTTTGGTAGTTCTGCAAGAAACTGCTGCCTCCATCTACAAGGCAGACCTGTTAAGATCTGCAGGGAAAAGTGATTTATGATATATGGATGGGAGGATTAACCTTTTAAAGCCTAGCGGTAATGTTACATATGACCAGGTTTAACATAAAAAAATTCTACGTGGTGCCCACATTGCGTTTATGTGTTTTGTACGGGCCTCAGAACAAACAGCAACTTTTGCCTTATAAAACATTAAGAGACTGGTTTTTATAACCGAAGTGGATAGTGTTTACAACGCAGTACGTACTGAGTCCTTATATAAAACAGATACACTTCGTCTTTAAAGGGTTAAAGACTGGGGTAATAAGAAATCAAAGGAAGCTTCGTATGATGTGAGTCTCATTCTTCAGGTATCACCAGAACAAGAAAGTGAAATTAATATGCACTGCATTTTCTACTGTTCATTAACTCAAGACACCTTCATAACATGGCAGTGAACATTATCACCTGTGCACCCATAAGAATGTTTGCAGTGTCACCACCACCACCACCACCACAACAACAACAACAAGATGAAGATGAAGCATAGGCAGTAGACGAGGAGGGACAGGGAGAGGAAGGTAAGACACCGATGATGATGATGATGATGATGGTGGTGGTGGTGGTGGTGGTGGTGGTGGTGGTGGTGGTGGTGGTGATGGTGGTGCTGATAGAGGAGAAGAGGAGGAGGAGGAGGAGGAGGCAAAGGAGTAGAAAGTGGTGGTGGTGGTAGCAGCAGCAGCAGCAGCAGTAGCAGTAAAAGTAAATACTTTTGCAAAATCATACTTTGTCATAGAGTAAGAAAAGTCACTGTGTTAAAGATTATTTTTAGGAAGTGTGTAAAAATTTGTTTTTTCAATTTCTCTTAGAGTTGTAAGAAATATTACTGCCAGCAATGCTCATGTCAGGATCTTATACACTGCTCATAAACTCCACATGAGCTACCTTTAACTGGCATCAAAAACAGAAGCATAAATTCAGAGCTATTAGTTGAAATGTCTTTCATGCCTTGTAAGAAGGTAGAAGGTCAACTCCAAACTATTACATTAACAACACACAGCGATGGCCAGAGCAAAATTCAAGTGACAGGGACCACTTAAATCTGCGGCCTGGTCATCTGCCATCTTCCATTGCCCACCTGGTCTCCTGCAGTAAACAAGGAACTCAACTCATTTCTCACTTGGCATGTAAGAGCTGATTTTTGGAGTTCTGGTAATCTCCCTTGATCACTCGTGGCACAGGAGAAATGGAGAAACACCCCAAATGAAGTTAAAATAAACATAACTGGTATGTTACAAAAATTAGTCTCTCTTCTAAATTCAGAATTTTTCCCTTACCATTATCTTATCCCTGGCCTGTGAGTGCTCAGAACAAATAGTATAAGAGGATGAAATGAGTCTTGTGTGTTGATTCAAGGCACCAAGTGTAGCAGCATGCCAGAAAATAATGATCCATGTCTTTGGGGGAATAAGATGTTTGGCTGACTATCAGATTTTCAAATTTTCAACCCTTGGTCTTAGCAACAGGAAACCTCATTAAATAAACAAAGACTATGAATAATATAAACCCTACCATCTTCCCTCACGCATACACATACCTCATATATTTCAATGCCTTTGGCACATATGGCAAGCCACACTGAACCATGGCCAGGCTCTTGTTTCTTGTGTTTGAGCCTATAGAGGTGAGCATTGTGGGTGAGAGGAGACACTTCTGCCGAAGATGCCTCTCGGATGTATTGAAGTTCAGCTTCTGCATTGCTGAGACCGTGGTTTTCTCTGTGCAGTGATAACAATGTCTGCATGAACTGCTTGTCTCCAGACACCATCTGAAAATAAATCACGTGAATTAATTCTTTAACACATCCAGATTTTTTCAGAATAAGCAAGTTCTGCTTAGAATTCAAAATACTTTCATACTGCACAAAAATCTGATAATATAAATATTATGTTGCTTGCACCTTATTTAGTCTGTGTAAGTTTATCCTACAAAATACAGTTGGTTGACTAACAATATGATCTAATCACACTCTGGAGGTATCAATGTCATCATTTAAAACACTTATTACTGTAAAAATGTTCTGCTGTGCATAAAATTTGTTAGACTTAACCTCAAAGTTTCACACAATCGCCACATTTAGTAGTACTGGATTTATAAAGAACCTTCCATACAGGTTTGGCAGGTGTAATCTGTATTCCAATCTGTAATGTACCAAATTTCACCATCTGGGTCCAGTGGTTCATTAGTCATTGCTACCAAGCCAGCACATAGATACAGACTTCATATATTATTCTATGCCAGAAATAACTGATCAGATTTGATGGTAATAATTTTGATATACCACATTACCTTCCATATTTCATTTCTTACGCCTTTTCAGTTTCGAGTTTTATCCAAAATTCCAGATCGATCAGACGTCTGTGTCCCCAACTTCCCCTAACTGGCCTACCTGCTAGCACCTACACTACTACCTCGAATCTGCATACAGATACCGGATAATCCCCCTGGGATTTCTTCATGGGGTTCTTCAGCTCATTCAGGCACCTGCTGGTGCAGCAGCTTACAGTGTAAGTTACTATAATCATCTATTCCCATAATCTGAATTATTAGTTATAACAAAATTCAACTTCTCATTCAGTGTCATAAAAAACCAGTGTAATTAAATTAAGCAGACTAGTCAATCATGACTGAAGCAGGCAATTACTCACAATGAGATGGGACACCATAACAGTAACACCCCACATGGCTGCCATGCTGAAAGCTGCTGCTAATTCAGCAGACAACATATATGAAGATAATTTTGTACATTAGTTACTTCCAGCTGAACATGGGTCTTGAATAAATTTTTGTTCAGCTGTCAGTGGATACAATGTAGTAAAATCAGAAACTTACACCATTCCAACCCTCAGTGCAACTCACTCTGTCCTTTAAGAATGATGGCGCTTTATGCCTGATATAGAAAGCCTCTTAGTATTACACAACAAACTCCGATCCTTATTTTGATCATAATTTTAAACAATTCACCATCTTTTGAAAATTAGTAGGTAGTATATATTTTCATATAACTCCTGAAATAACAAAAATCTGTTATAGATGCTTTCTGCCGTTCCGGAGGAATGTCAGAAGTACGAAACAGAAAGCATGCTCACCTACCTTAAACACTATTTTGCCACATCATCCAGCGTCTCACTTTCACATAAAATAAAATAAAGTAAAATAAACTCTCAGAATACCTTTGCATTCAATACAGCATTTGTTCAGAATGCTTCTGAATGCCTTCTTATTTATCATAAAACATATACTAAAAACTTCAGGAATAAATTCTAGAACATACTTGTTGGGGCAAATATTCTTCAGGCTTGAAGTACATTCCAGTGTGGGTTTCCTCCACAAAGTCTCCCAGATCAGCTTGAAGTGCGTACCCTGCCAGATAGTACAGCACTTCTTTCGTGGAGTTTGCATGCAGTAAACCCCTTGATTGCACGTTGCAACGCAACTGTAGATAGTAATGGTGTCTTGTAACTTCATCCCTAAAGAACATAAATTCAGGATATTTCATTATGACTTCCAGTTTTAATAACTAAAAAAGAAAACCTCGATTCATGTGTGTGTGTGTGTGTGTGTGTGTGTGTGTGTGAATGTCTGTGTGCTCTGTTTTATTTGTTTATGGAGAAAGTGTTGTTTGGCCCCTTATGAGGTGAAGTTTCTTAACCTTTTAAAGCCTAGTGGTAACTTTACATACCACCAGGTTTAACATTAAAAAATTCTACGTGGTGCCCACATTGCGTTTATGTGTTTTGTGTGGATCTCTGAACAAACAGCAACCTTTGCCTTATAAAACATTAAGAGATTGGTTTTTATAACCGAGGTGGAGAGTGTTTACAGCGCAGTACGCACTGAATCCTTATATAAAACAGATACGCTTCGTCTTTAAAGGGTTAAACGTTCTAGAAGTCTTTTCTCACAACATCATTACATGACATACATAATGTATCAAGACATGTTGCGACCGCGTGTAATATGACACTTTTTTGTAGTATTATAGGTGGGTAGCAGTGTTTCACAGAAAGATACTGTTTACATTTTCTGAGCTGAAGGTTCACTTCAACCCTGACGATGGATAAAGTATGTCCCTCCAAAACGACGGTACTCACCTAGCAGACTACAGCACGGTGTCATAAACCAGACTACCACAAAATAAGAACCTACACTGCCAGGTTAAGAACGACAAATCTTTGGCCTAGATTGAGGTGTGCTTTGATGGACATGGAGCACCCAGCCACTCAAGTGGACCTAGCTGCCTTTTTGCCTGTGCAGATACCTTGGTGTAAGGCAAAATCATTTTCTTACTGTACAGCATATGCAGTAGATTACAGTCCAATCTATAAAGAAATTCTGTCGAATATTTGGGACATATAAGATAGGCTATATTGTGAAACATTGATTTAATTTCATGTGGGTACCTTGAGTCATAGGCATAAGTTGGCTAATAACATTGCGAGGATGGGGGGGGGGGGGGGGGCAAAATCGACCAGTGGTGTTAGGAACTCAGGCGCCTCTATTCTACATCCCTGTAAAACACAGGCTTTTCATTTTTTTTCTGTCTTTACACCACCCAAAATCATCGTTCTAAAAACATTTATCTTTTTTTATTTGTCCCTCTTCAACTCAGTAGCCAAAAAAGTCTTTGATAGCAAAATACTGGAGGGGGGCATTTGCCCCCACCCCTGCACCCCCAAAGTTACACGCCTGTGCCTTGAGTAAACAAAATCGATCAGCGAGTTAAGAGACCTAATACTTGGGTGTCACACCTGTCTGTAAATGTTACAGATTTATGGCACAATGTGCAAGGTAGTTTTACACAGTAAGACTGATATCTTGCACTGCTGCAATAAAATCACTTTTAAGAATTACGTTTCACAATTAACACCACGTCTATTTGATACGCCTACATGAAACTCTGTACCGATCGATCACAGCACGTCTTCGAATCTGACACACCGAAAAACAGACGGCATTAAAGATAAATTCATCACATACACAGGGACATAATTTCATCCAACATGTCGTGTCCATTCTCCACTCTGACCATTATGCGTGACGGCAGGCAGCGCAACGCTCGCTGCTATTCGGGTTTACCGTGATTCGGCGTCCATGCGTTTTAATTCAATGTATTAAACACTTTTACTCACGAATTTAAAGAAGATGCGATAAACGTCATCCGTCGGCGCGCAAATACGCGCCACATTCAACAAACACGTTGTTCAGTGCACGTCGAAGTTCTCTTGGAGCTTATAAGACAAGCGACCCAAAGGGAAGTGACCAGCAACAGCTGTCAGATAAAATCATGTCCCTCTAGTTACATGCGTCCTCACCTGAATAATAAAGGGCTGTCCACGTAGAACTGTACACGGAAGTAGAACGTGAGCGAAGGTTTCCCGTTAACGTCCAATCCCTGCACAGGAAAAAAATAAAACATTTGTATATTATAATATATTATATTATATTATATTATATTATATTATATTATACTAAGCTTCAGCATGGCGCGTCCTCAGGTTGCGGATGGAGGAACGGCCTCCAGTTATGGAGGGTAGATGCGAATACATTGAATAAGCAGTCGCGAACAGCTGACAAGGGGTGGTCCTCCATCTTGGGGGTTTGGCGGGGTGTTAACAACTCCTCACCGTAAAAAAATTATGATGTTACGAAACAGCCTAAAAAGCGTCGGACGTGGACTGATTATTTGATACAACCCCAGCTACGGATATGAGTTTTGGAACATGGAATGTGAGGAGCATCTATAGGTCAGGGTCACTTATGACAGTGGCCAGGGAACTGGCTAAGTATAAATTAGATTCAGTGGGTGTACAGGTAGTTAGGTGGAACAAAGAAGGGACTGTAAGAGCCGGGGAGTATACTTATTTCTATGGCAAAGGGCAGGAAAATCATCAAATCAGAACAGGATTTTTTGTATAACCAGAGAATAGTATCAGCAATCAAGAGAGTGGAGTTTGTTAGTGAGAGGATGCCACATACATATAGTGCTGAGAGGCCGCTGGTGTCATACCATTGTTCTGAATGCGAATGCACCAACAGAAGAGAAAGGTGAAGATTCAAAGAACAGTTTCTATGAGGAATTAGAAGGCATCTTTGATCATTTTCCTAAGTACCACATCACAAGTCTGTTAGGAGATTTTAATGCAAAAGTGGGGAGAGAGGACACTTCCAAACCGATGATTGGGAATGAGAGTTTACATCAGGATAGTAACGATAATGGTGTTAGGGTAGTAAACTTTGCCACATCAAAGAATCTAGTTGTTAATGGCACGATGTTCCCGCACCGAAACATTCACAAATACACCGGACCTCTCCTGATGCGAAGACTCATAATCAGATCGATCACGTATTGATAGATGGGAGATGGCATTCAAGTATACTCCATGTACAATGGAGCTGACTGTGATACTGATCACTACCTGGTGGTTGCAAAAGTTAGGGAAAGACTGGCAGTAAGTAAACAATTAGCACAGAAGTTTGATGCGGAGAGATTTAATCTCAAGAAGCTAAGTGAACTAGAGGTCAGTAAACTGTATCAGCTTAAGATCTCAAACAGATTTGCAGCTTTGAAAAACTTAGATATTAGTGAGGACATACGAGTAAATATGGTTTGGGAAAACATGAAAGAGAATATCAAAATCTCACCTCAAGAGAGTCTAGGTCTGCATGGACGGAAGCAGCATAAACCATGGATTGATGCAGAATGTTCACAATTTTTAGAAAAAAGCAAGCAGGCTAAAATTCAAAATCGAAACCGAAGTAATGGAGATAATCTGAACAACGTAAGACGTGAAGCTAGTAGACATTTCAGGAACAAAAAGAAGGAATATCTGAAACCTAAAATTAATTAACCTGAAACAAACAGTAAGAAGAAGAATATCAGAGACTTGTATAGGGGTATCAATGACTTTAAGAAGAGGTACCAGCCTAGAACTAATGTAATAAAGGATGAGAAGAGTGATCTGGTTGCAGACTCCCACAGTACTTTGGCTAGGTGGAGGAATCATTTCTCCCAGCTGTTGAATATACACGGGGTTCATAATGTTACGCAGACTGAAGTACATACGGCAGAGCCACTAGTGCCTGAGCCCAGTGCCTTTGATGTTGAGATGGCTACTGAAAAGCTAAAAAGACACAAATCACCAGGTATTGATCAGATTCCAGCAGAATTGATTAAAGCAGGGGGTAGGATAATTCGGTCTGAGATCCATACTTATTATTTCTGTTTGGACTAAGGAGGAATTGCCTGAGGAATGGAAGGAGTCAGTCATTGTGCCTATTTATAAGAAGGGTGATGAAACAGATTGTAGTAATTAGATAGGCATATCACTTTGGTCAACTACATACAAAATTCTATCCAACATTCTATTGTCGCGGTTAACTCCATATGCAGAGGAAATTATTGGAGATCATCAGTGTGGATTTCGACGTAACAGGTCAACTACTGATCATATATTCAGCATTCGTCAAATACTTGAGAAAAAATGGGAATACAATGAGACAGTGCATCAGCTATTTATATACTTCAAGAAAGCATATGATTCAGTTAGGAGGGAGGTCTTGTATAATATTCTCATTGAGTTTGGTATCCCCATGAAACTAGTAAGGTTAACAAAAACGTGTCTAAGTGAAACCTACAGCAGAGTTTGGGTGGGCAAATATCTGCCTGACACGTTTACTATGAAGAATCGTTTGAAACAAGGAGATGCTCTGTCGCCATTGCTTTTCAACTTTGCTTTAGAATATGCCATTAGGAGGGTTCAGGCAAACCAGGAGGGCTTGAAATTGAATGGTATACATCAGCTTCTAGTTTATGCTGATGATGTTAATATATTGGGTGGAAGCATACATAGTATAAAGAAACACGCAGAAGATTTAGTGATTGCTAGTAAGGAGATTGGTCTAGAAGTAAATGCTGAGAAAACTAAGTGCATGGTCATGTCTCGAAATCAGAATGCAGCACACAATCACAACATAAAGACATATAATAAATCCTTCGAAGGGGTGGGAGAATTCAAATATTTGGGAACAACCCTAACGAATCAAAACTCCATTCATGAAGAAATTAAGAGCAGATTGAAGTCGGGGAATGCTTGCTATCATTCGGTGCAGAAACTTTTGTCTTCCAGGTTGCTATCCAAACCACAGAGATTAGGATATACAGAACTATAATTTTACCTTCTGTTTTGTATGGGTGTGAAACTTGGTCTCTCACACGGAGGGAGGAATAAAGACAGGGTGTTCGAGAATAGGGTGCTGAGGAGGATATTTGGACCTAAGAGGGACGAGGTGACAGGTAAGTAGAGACGGCTACATAACAAGGAACTTAATGATCCGTACTCATCACCAAATATTATTCGAGTGATGAAGTCGATACGAGTGAGATGGGCGAGACATGTAGCACGTAGGGGGGAAAACGGGTGCATACAGGATTTTGGTAAGGAGACCTGAGGGAAGGCGACCACTTGGGAGACCCAGGCGTAGATGGGAGGATAATATTAAAATGGATCTTCAAGAAGTGGGATGGGGGGCATGGACTGGATTGAGCTGGCTCAGGATAGGGACAGGTGGCGGACTCTTGTGAATGTTGTAATGAACTTCCGGGTTTCATAAAATGTGGGGAATTTCTTGACTAGCTGAGCAACTGTTAGCTTGTCAAGAAGGCCTCTGCTCATGGAGTTAGTTAGTTAGTTAGTTAGTTAGTTAGTTAGTTAGTTAGTTAGTTAGTTAGTTAGTTAGTTAATCAGTCAGTCAGTCAGGCAGTTATATTAAAGCTTATAGTGGTTTTTTTATTTACTCAGTGTTACGCTTACTAACCTGGTGCCTGCCGTCGACTGTAATACTAGGTTCTTTACTGCTGAGTCAGAAAGAATGGGAAAAAAGCTGTCCGGCAATTGTGGCACTGAGACAGGGAAGTGACGAACATTTCGCCACGCCTTTTCATAGGCTGTTTCCCGAAATAATTGTTACGCCAGTGACAGTGCATTTGAAGGTGCAAGTGTCCACTGATATACGCACATAAATAAAAAACAAGTTTAAAAATCAACCCTTTATTCTGGGTTACAAATCTGTATAGTTGTCACAAAATAAAGACTGACGGTAAAATTCTAAGAATAAATACTAAACCTGATGAGTTAACACGAGACAAACCTGTGAGGCGGGTAAAGGAGGTCTTACAACAAATCAAGTAAAATGAAGTCACAACAATTTCTATACACAACATTTTGTCTGTCAAAAACACTTGACCATCTCTTGTATGACCGAACACATGCCAAAAAGGTCATCTATAAGGATGTCGCGCAGTGTGCCTTGAAGGTCAAGTGCGTGCAGGGGTGGTGACAGACATATTTCAGCCTCTAAGGATATCTGCTTCTGCATAAAAAGCAACATAACAAAAACACAAAATAAGTCAATGGGTAGCGGGTTCTTTCCCAGGGGTAAAGATGCCGGGGCGTGATGTTGACCACTTATGTCCACTTAGCGTCGAGGATAAGAATGAGTGGACCAACACCCCCTGTATGTTTTCATGGCGTGGACAGGGACAACTTCATCCGTTTCGCACTGTATGCAACGCAATATGCGAAAAAAGTTAGGACATGTCCTCAGAGCGTAACATTCTGGCGGGTTCGCTCTTTTTTGTTTCCTAGATGTTAAATTCGTGACCAGATCCCAGAAAAATAATGAGTACTTGACAACACGCAGTAAGAGTTATCCTAATATTGGCAACAGTTTTAAAATCAATCATCATCGAGATGTCGTAAGCGGGGAGACTCAAAATCGATATTCCTTAAACATACGATCGATCACGGTCGATGTTCGACGCCAAAACCTTTCTTCTGCCAGAGTTCGTAGTTCACGAACACAGCCTCAAACATGAGCGATCCTCGCTGCTCAACTGTTCCTTCAGCGTCAGCTTGTACTTCACACAGAATAGACCTACAGTCTGTCTCAATTACAAAACTGTTTGTTGGGCCTCAGTGCGTACCTCGCAGAGGAACTTTTAATTCTAAAGACCAATCACGGCGAGAGGTCATAAAGGTAAGCAGGTGTTCATGAAAAGTGTGAGTTTTGTCCGATTTAAACAAACTTGAATTTTCTACACAGACTTTAGTAAAAATCCCCAGTATCGATTTTCACGATAGCACGTCCAGTGGGAGTCGAATTGTTCCACATGAATAGACGGACAGTCTGACATCGTAAAGTTTCTTCGCATGGAACTTACATTGTTTCAGCACTGTCGTGGTCCCTTCTGCACAAGACACAACGCTTTACCACTAGCAACAATAACAAAATAATGAAAAATCCATTATTCTTTGAACACCGGCACTCAGAACGACCCCATCTCTTTAGCTTTCATATAAAACACTTCACAACTGCAACGCAATTGGTGTAAAAAAAATGTGTTCCCGCCTCTGCTTATTATTTCACAGTGATCGGGAAACTCACATAGCCAGCCAACAGATCCAAGCAAGAATGTTACTTCTGCATATAGTCTAACCTGTTACGTAAGCTATGCATAATTTACGATTAAAACTGCAGTAACTCACTAATGCAGATATTTTTATAAGAGTAATATACAATATGGTGATACGCCATAACACACAAGAGAACTAGTAATTGTTATCTTTTGTGAAAAACGACTGTTGTGCCGCGTGACCCTCCACCTCCACTGGCAACATCGGAGCATCTAACCTCGCGGTACCGTTGGGTTAGGGAACCAGGCTCACGAAAAACTAAGGTCGAACCCTGATGCGGTAGCGTGCCACCCTCTCTCATACAATAAGCAAGCGTACAGGGACTGCGAGAGATCAGTCCGTATAACGTCCCCGCTTAAGGCTCTGAGGTTTCGGTGTTCAGAGACAGCAAGAGCGACCGTCAATAAATTAACTCTGTCAAATGTATTAAAAAGAATTAATATCATACATCATACAATTTGGAGCGAGGTTAACAACAATTCATACATCAAACCCTCATCATAGACCAAATAAACCACCACAGACCTGGGCCATATTCAGAAACAAATGATCATACCTCGTAGGATCGTCACCAAGGCGTAGACCATCAGCATGGCTTTGATTTCCACATCTGCGAGCGTACGTCTCTGCGAGGGCAATCTCGTTGGTCACCCGTAGGCTGGTAATGACAACGACGATCGTAACGACCGTATGACGATGGCAACGATCCAGTTATCAATGTTTCATTGCTTCAAGCATCATGATTCATCATTCAGCTGCCCAACCATTATATATCCTAAATTGGCTGTCCTTCCGCCCCTCTTCAGACGTCTGTTTGTTGTCACTTCTCACGAAAAAACAACCGTCCTTGCTGATTGTGCTACATTCTTTTCTTTCGACCTCGGTCTAGGCGTTACATTTTTGCTGAGTGTCTAACCTTCATGAATACTTTCCATACTATGTTGTTTTATAACATGGGTTTGGCCTTCATTCAACAAGTCATCAGATTCCATGGCGTACACTTATTATGTGTCATACTTTTGTTCACTCAAATTGTAACTAACTGATCATGTTCGAAAATTCACTACATTGTAACGACTGCGGAGCGGACGACATAAATATGTTTATTTCGTACGATCCAAAGGTCTTCGCGGGCCGGATTAAAGGCGCGTGGCGGGCCGCAGTTTAAAAAAAACCGGTATAAACTACTGAGGTTTCTGGGGGCACACAGATTTCTGGGATCGTATTAAAATGTAGGCAGTACAGCAGCAGCGTAATCAATAATATTCACTTCGACGTCTAAACTGGAAGAATTGTTACAGGCGCAAGCGAACCTCTTATCAGACATGCGAGTATATCAGCTTACACAGTGTCAGAGCAGCTGACAGACATAGCTTCGTGATGTACTTTGGTAGATTTCCCATCCTGCAAGATTCCCCGAAATACGGTTTGCCGACAGGAACAAAGCTGCGCCCTCTGGCGTTTCAAACACGCTCCGGCCACAACTTATTGCTCTGATCGCACGGTTGCATTCACATCTTGCAGATTTGTTTCCACATCTGAAGAGTAAAGGCTGATTAATCACCTATATACGTCGTGTGCTTAAGTATTATTTGCACTGTTCTGCCTTGGCGTCTCTGCAAGCTCGGGATGACAAACGCTTTCGTTGCGTGGTGCCCGACTTACGTCAAAAAAGCCTGTACTGATGATAAGTATATTTACACGCTTCTTCAATCCTTGGTTTGTGTGCAGTTGTGTTTAGAGCAACACAAGTAACATTAATTTCGTCTGTGAGACGGCTTTTTAAATCTGATTTGTCAATGGCTGACATTACAACACAAAGCGAGCTTTAGTCTACCTACCCTGTTGTGACACTTATAAAGATGGTAATACACAAACCGTCAGTCACAACTGAAATGTCTAGTTACGTAATACTAAACATGCACAACGTTTCGGCCTTACAGGATCATCATCAGGTACCAGTAATTATAAAAATATGTACGCCAGGATATTTAAAGCTCAATCAACTCCAAACACGAACGTTGCTGATTCTTTTCGTCCGAGCGCTTACAAAGTAACAAGACGCTGAAGAAGTATTTCAATATTAAACTTTTAAAGCCTAGCGGTAACTTTACGTACCACCAGGTTTAACATTAAAAAATTCTACGTGGTGCCCACATTGCTTTTATATGTTTTGTATGGATTTCTGAAAAAAAAAGCGACTTTTGCCTTATACGACATAAACATATTCGTAACCGAGGTGGAGTGTTTACTGCGCGGTACGCGCTGAATCCTTACATAAAAAGAACACAGTTCGTTTATAAGGGTTAACAAATATTGTGACTCTGAATTAGTAGCCTACGTGACAGGCACACATTTGCCTATCGTAATTCTTCGTAAAACCATTCGAAACGTTCTCAGTTAACCTTAAATGTGCGTGTTCCCGTTCAAGTTGCAGCGTCTTCTATTACGGTATTCACGCCTTGTTTAAGTATTCCGGTCCAAAACAAAACCACTTAGGCCTACGTACGCCATAATGGCTGTTGTTTCATCTTAATGAAAACTCATTTATGAACGGAAAAGTATTTTAACAATTTTTATGAACGCACTCTTTTTAATTCAAAACTAAGACATCTCTTCACCCCTTCACATCCTGCAGGCAGGGAAGTTGTATTTGCGCCAGTACATTCCAACATGCGCCGGACCAAACTATACCTGCCTCGCGCAGCCTCACCCTAAATGATTATAGTGTTCCACTCAGTAGAGAATCTGTTCTGTCTCGGTATTTCACTTCGACAGTGTACATCTGTCTGTGTTTAACCTGCTAGGACCATCATATGGGTTTGTCTACCCTCCCTACAACACGCGCTGACCACGCCTTCAAAAGCAGAACCCGAAAAAGCAAAATGCAGGTAAAACCAACTGTCACAGCCTAAGTGGTGTGTAGCCATTAATTACTCGTACTTGGTCCGGACAGGTATTTAGCTATCTGTGAAGAAGGTGAGAAGTACTTCTTTTGAATAGTATTTACATACTTAGATATTTAGACAGGTCAACAAATTGTGTTATTAATTTAAGTCAGAGAACTGCATACTACATTACCCAACACTTTACAACACCAGAAGTCTTAATTATTTGTACACTATCAATGCGAAAAAACATAAAAATTTAATACAAAGGCAGCTCCCGTCAGAAGAAGCAGTTGTAATGGCGCCATGTGTAATCGTTGTTACAGGTACACCGGTCATAAATCAGGCAAAAAATTCAATAAACAACATTTTATCTTTTCATTAATACAAGTCTCCCTTATTTTCCAGATATGTCATAGCAGTGGGAGTGTAGGCAATTTACTGAACGCGCTTCAATAGGCCCATATTAGTCCACTTCGCTGGACACACAAGATGCCGTCCATTCGCATGTTGAAAAGACCACTATGGAGCCTCAGGTTATAAATCAACAAGAAGAGTTCGGGTTTTTAAACGTATTTTTAAGAAAATAAGAAAGAAAATGATGGACTTGGGGTATGGCTAGGTGAACACTGAGTAAAATTGAAAGACATTAGTTACAGATTCGCCGGCAGCCCAGAACACAGTGACTAGCATAGTGCCTAATCCCAACATATAGGCTCACGGCTAAAATGAGAATGTGCAGGACTTTTATCACTGAATTCATTTAATCTACGTTATTTCACCTTTTGAAGGCCGAAATGAGTCTACATTACCCCGCAGACTACATAAAGATTCGGTTCGTGCCTGATAGGTAATACCGCTTACTTCCATTATCGAGACAAACACGAGAATGTTGTTGAGGAAAATAATCACTGTTTACCGTGAGAATCATAAAAAAAATCACAGTTTTAAGTGTTGTAACTGACTGTATGTGTATAATAACCACCAGGCTTTAAAGGGTTACCTGATGCTCTGCCAACTGCAAATGTCACGTGGCGAGCAAACAACATGTTAAATTAATACGAGTATTAGCGACGAATTCCATCGCTGTTCAAAACTACTGAAAAATATCCCGAAATATCTACGGACAGCCACAAGATCTCTCCATCAGGATACTACGTGGCCATTCGGAGTGAGAACACCTCAATTACGGGACAGTATATAATCGGTTTTCAAAACTGGCTGGAAAGAAAAGACACTGATTCCTTCCTGTATCACCTTACCCTGACACAGGATAAACTTGAATAAAAAATAGCTTCTGTGCGAACAGTGCACATACGTGTAGGTGCATGGTAAGCAGAGGCAGCACATATGCGTGTTAGAATAAGATTTGATCGTGCACCAACAACACAGACATGAAAATAAGTGTATTAAAAAGATAAATAATAAATACAAAAGTCAAGAAAAATGACAACACTCGAATACACTGTGCTGAACATGGTATATCGAGGTCTTGATGCTTATGTACAAATGCATATTTGTACCATTATGTGAGGATTACAGTAAGTGCAGATTTGAAATACAGGATCATGCGCACCACCCAGTGTAGAGACATTTGATGTTTTCCATGCGATATTTATTTTTGCTCTCTGAAGATCTGCCTGTGGCCACAGATTTTGAGAGAAGCAGTCCGTTACATCCGACTGCTCCTGTCTCATCACGACATCCCGAGCAACCCTAAGCTTTTCCGGTGACTAAAGAAGCTCACGACTGCGTCAGTGGTCATCTCCGTCTCACTTAATGTTGTACTGTCTGTAATGACAATCAAATGTCTATTACTTGACAGATATTAATACTACCTACGGTTTACCAGTGATTACCTCCTTAAGGCATTTTTGTACTTTGAGCAAACCTCAGAAAAAAAAGGCGACTATTTCGTGGCAGCCTGCAGCATTAACTGATCGGTTTACATAGGCGACGGAGTGCATTTAATGCACAGTACGAACTGCACCTTTGAATATAATTCAGGTTAATATTCGTCTTTTTACGGTTAATTAGGCCCACAGTTTACAGAAATAAAACCATGTTACAGTGGGAAGGCATCATATGATACATATTATAATTGTTTTAACGGAAACACAAAATAGATACTCAGCAAGGTAGTGTTTTTAGGACACGACAAACGTGTGCGTTCTACATGATTAACAGAAGATGCATTTTTAACAGAATAGCTTTCAAAAAACTCAGAGATTAATTTCTGTTAACTACTTACGCAGTTCTTTATACGTGACACAAATCACAAGTCAGCATTGCGTAACACGATTCACGAAAATCATTAGATTAGGCAGAGTGTGCGAGCATTGTGGCATGCGAGTGGGTAGCTATCACTGAATGCGTGAGTGGCTTATGTCTACTGTTGCATTCTCCAACTCACATTTTCGAGGCCTACTCGAAAATATTTCACACTTATTAACAGGCCCTGTTGACACTTTGCTCTTGATGGAAATCAAGAGGAACAACCTATTTTCCATACGGAAGAATAATTAATAACGAAGGCGACGCTTTAGAACGGAACAAAGAAATGATCCCTGCAAGTAGTGAAGTACCATGTTCGTTCATCAGAACATAAATTGCTCGTACTCAGAGGTTATGAAGAACTGAAATACCGAATTTCGACAACACACCATAATCGACATATTTGCAATATACATACATACTGGATATAGACCTACCTACACCTCGACGACATTCATGTCTCAGTTTTTAGGGCCATGACCGTTATCGAACTGTTGGTTGCATTATCGCTTCAGCCCGGCCGGTTATGTGCAGTCTCAAAAACATCGGCCCTAACTCTCAGAAGCTCTGTTACAATTTTCTTTGCATTTTCACAACACGAGCATATGTTACATAAGTCGTTCCTGCTTTCAGTGATAGACCCTATAAGCTTCCTTCGTCCAAGAACTGGCTCACATCTGACAGCGGCCTCGGGTTTCCCTTTATGATACCCGGAGAAAAAGAATTAAATAAGAAGAAATACCGAGCTAAAAGAGAACGAAGCCAAGCCAGAGAAAACTCGAGGCTGAAAATGTTAATTGAGTTCATTCATCAACAGCATGCCTCAACAAAACGTTACTGGCGGAGTCTGCAGTCGATAGCCACAACGGGGTGAAGCGTTACCTGCCTTAAATTAAACGTTCGGGGAGCATTTAGAAATTCGGCAAGAAATAAATTCATAAAGGCCAAACTTGAAAACATAAAAGAAGCTCTTTGCTGATAAATTAACCAGAGGGCTTTAAAACAAGCTGCCAGATAATTATACGCAAGTCAAGCGCCGAAGAGAGTCGTAAGAGGGCATTCCGCGCCCCACTTCCCTGATAACACGCACAGCCCACCTTACTCAACAAATCACTTACTGTTTCTCTCGAAGCGTCTTGGTGCGAAGTACAGTAGATGTCGCGCCAAGGTCTTTTACGCCTACAATTAAAATATCTCAGCCTTCACCACTAAGCCCAGCACGCATTTGGTACTACTCAGTTTCTTATCCAGGGGCGTAATATCAGTCGAGAATGCCCGCAAATGCACCATGGCCCTCTTTATGGATGGTGTATAGGACATTTGGAAAGTACATACATGCATGGGCCTGCACAGACATGTGTGCATATATTGTTGCATGAATGTTGTGTGCTATCTCTCCTTGTAACGAAGTTACAGGACCTAACTAACGTTCTTAAATTATTCAAGGTTTAAGGCAGTATTTTTTTCTAATTTTCCTCAAAATTGCTGGCGCGACGAATTTATATGAAAAATGCGTGACTGAGACTTTTATTACACAGGCTGCTATAAATTTTCGTTACACAAAATATCGTCAGAAACTGTAACTGCAGAAAGTAAAAAACTGTAACTCTGTATATCATTTCTGCCGAACTAACATGTTAAAATTGTGCCTAACCACAGGAGCAGAAAAAAGTGCATTCAGCTCTCTCTCTCTCTCTCTCTCTCTCTCTCTCTATATATATATATATATATATGGGATTTGTGGTCGATACTTCGGTTTTCCCCTGTCAGTACACTGCATCAATGTTCCACACTCACATTTCTGTATTAATGTACCATCGACATTACAAAGTCTTAAGAACTGACAGCGTCATTAAACAAAGCATTAAAACACGAACAGTCAAGCCCAGTATTTTATTTAGGCGCACGGCTGGCAGTTCACTCTGGTGCTGTACCCACGGCACCCGTTGTGCAGAAGGCTGGACGGTGGCAGAACAGGTCTGAGGGTCGGCAGTGCCGAACATAAGTGATCAACGTTCGTTCCAGAGGTCGAATCCCTGACACCCAGCTCCATATACCATGCTAAGGGGACTGTATTAACCCTTTAAAGACGAAGCGTAACTGTTTTATATAAGGACTCAGTGCGTACCGCGCTGTAAACACTCTCCACTTCGGTTACAAAAAACAGTCTCTTAATGTTTTATAAGGCAAAAGTTGCTGTTTGATCTGAGATCCGTACAAAACACATAAACACAGTGTGGGCACCATGTAGAATTTTTTAATGTTAAACCTGGTCGTATGTAAAGTTACCGCTAGGCTTTAAAAGGTTAATATGCATCTTGGACAAACAAGGTTAGCTGGGATAGGGTTCAGCGAGAGATACTTGTTTCAACAGCTGTTCAATCTGTGTGATTATTATACTAGGCAAACAGACATACCATTGCCTCGATATGGAACTTTCGAACAGTACCTAGTATGTTCACAGCCTGCTTCGGAACTTCTGGCATCTCTAACACAAGCTAAAAATGAACTTTCAAGAAATACTCGTACTTTTACTTCTGCTATAAACGTAAAGTCATGAATGACATATAGGCTAATCCACCTGACAATTCTAGAGTTTAGGCTAACAAGCAAGCAGTGTAGCCACACATGATGCCCAACAGTTGTCAATATATTTCTGATTTCACCCGCACTTTCTTCACAGCGTCCTGATCATCAATGGACTAGAGAGCATGGGAAAGTGAAAGGCGAATTAGGTAACCCACGTATCTTTTATTTGCACACTGCATTCCAACGTAGTCAGGCCTAGATACCACACTCTATTAACTTGGATAATTTGTATTTGTATCAGTATACTGGCCACGTTAAGTAGGTCCCTGTCACTACGGCACGGCGCGTCCTCAGGTTGCGGGTGGGTAAAACTGCCTTCAGATATGGAGACTCGCGGACAGACGACATGGGTTCGTCCTCCATCTTCGGCGTTGGGCAAGGAGCTACCACTACTCACCGTAAAAATTTAAGATGTTAGGAAATGATTCACAAAGCCTAGAACTTGGACAGATCTTATGGAATGAAGTAAGCAACGAAAAATTGACATTAAATTTGGAACTTGCAATGTGAGGAGTCTCGATATGTCAGGACCACAGAAGACTGTAACAAGATAATTAGTAAAGTAGAGGTCACATTCAGTGGGAGAACCGGAGATCAGATATGACAATGGTGGTTCTGGAAAAGCAGAGAATCGTAAGAAAGGGCATGAAAGTCATCAATTAGGGAGAAGATTACATGTATGTAACAGAAATGTATCAAACCGGCAGGTCGCGGGTTCGATTCCCGATTGTGTCAGTGGATTTTTTCATTGGCATAATCCTCTCGGTCGCACTATGGTCCTGGGGTCCATTCAGCCTCTAACAGAAATGAGTACCAGGAATATTTCCTGGGTGGTAAACGCGGCCGGTGAGTATGGCTGACAACCTTACCACCTTCATGTGCCGACTGTCTAGAAATCTGGGAGCCTCGACCTCCTGGAACCCTCTGGGCCTGTCCAGGCCTGTAATGGCACTGCTTTCCCTTAACAGAATTGTATCAGCAGTCAAGACAGTACAGTTTGTCCGAGACAGAATGTTACATACCGTGCTAAGAGATCAAAGGTGACGTACGACTGTTCTGAATGCACATGCACCAACTGAAGATGAAAGCGATAATCCGAAGGACAATTTCTAGGAAGAATCAGAGCAGGCATTTGATCAACTCCTTAAGTACTGCATGAAAATATGCTAGGAGCTTTCAGTACAAAATTGGATATTTTCGAACAGACAACTGGGAACGAAAGTCTGCATGAAAATAGTAATGATGATGGTGTTTGTTAAAGTAGTGAACTTTGCCACAGTGAACAGTGTGATCGTTAAGCCCACAGTGTTCCACATCGAAGAACTCACTTGGACCTGTCCTGATGGAAGACTTACATTCAGATTGATCAAATATTTACTGATTGAAGATGGCATTCAAGTATACTTCATGCGTGCTATTTCAGGGACCGTGGCACTAATCACTGTCTGGTGGTTGCAAAGTTAGGTAGAGACTCTCGGTAAGTAAAAGAACAATACAGAAGGCAGGCATCGGGAGATTGTTTCAAGCAGCTAAACTAGGTGAAAGTTATAGAAGAGTATCAAGTTAAAATCTCTAACACGTTTGCAGCTTTGGAGAACTTAGTTGACAGCTAAGTTACAACTTGGGCATGGGGAACTACAATATATTATAATGTATTATATTGTATTATATATTATATTATAATGTATTATACTACAATGTATTATAATACCAGACTTCCAGCTAAGCCGATCCCAGTGGCCGCGTGGCCTAAGGCGTGGGTCTGCGGCCGAGCGCTTGCTGGGATCGTGGGTTCGAATCACACCGGGGGCATGGATGTTCGTCTCTTGTACGGTGTTTGTGTTGTCAGGTAGAGGTCTCTACGACGGACCGATCCCTCGTCCAGAGGAGTCCTACCGACTGCGGTATGTGCTTGAGGGTGATCAAGTGAAAAATAAAAACCCTCTACACCTACCGTGAAAATAGGTAGAAGAGGGAAGGACTAAGGAACGAAACTTTCGGCTACGACAGTCCACGTCATGTTGCACGCAAGCAACATAAGACACAGTCTGATCAAGGTAAAGGTAGCATTCACCGTACAACAGGCCATGAAGACCCAGAGGGAGAGCAAAGATATAGCTGTACTCTTTCTTTAACTTCGGTGCCATGACGGTGGGTGGTCAGCGCCACGACCCGGCCGCTTTACCCCCGGGAAACAGACTCGGTATCCATTGTACAGGAGGCTGGGTGGACCCGAGGGTCGGTCTGGACGGGTGCGGAAAATTTCACCCCCATAGGAATTCGATCCCGGGACCGTTCAGCCCATAGCGAGTCGCTACACCAACTGCGCCATCCCAGCCCACTAGTTCGATGAAGAACGTTCAAAATTCCCATACCAATGGAAGCGGGCTGGATATCAATGGTGACAAGATCCAAGGCAAATTAATGCAGATAATCTGAACAACGTAAGAATTGAAACTAGTGCAGATTTCAGGAAGAAAAAGAAGCAATATTTGAAAGCCGAAATTAAGGAACTTAACAAAAGTAAGAAAAAGAATATTAGAGACTTGTGTAGAAGCACAAATAAATTTAAATAGAGTTACCTGACTGGAACTACTTTTTCAAAGGATGAGAATGGCAAACTTCTCGCAGATTCTCACAGCATTTGGTTGCGTGAAAGAATCACTCTGTCAGTTACTGAATGTACATGAGGTTAATTTAGGGAGACTGAAATACATATGGATGAGCCGCTAGTACCTGAGCCTACTGCCACTGAAGTGAAGATGGGTACTAAGAAGTTGAATATAAATCACGAGGCACTGATCAAATTCCAGCAGAACTGATTCAAAGAGTCAGCAGGAAAATTCGTTCTGAGTTCCATAAACTTAATACGTTTGAAAAAAGGAAGAATTGCCTCAACAGTGGAAGATTCAGTGATTGTACTACTGATAAGCAGGGTGACTAAATTGACTGAAGTAATTATCAATACATTGTTATAGACTACATAAAGTCCTTTTCAAACGCCTTCTGTCAAAGTTAACACGAAACTGTCGAGGACAGTCAGTGCGAATCTTGATGTGACATATCACCTACTGATCCTATATTCTACATTCTTCTGGTAGGATACTGGAGAAAAAATGCGAATATCTCGTACAATAGGCTGTATCCGCTGTATACAGACTTCAAGATAGCCTATGATTCAGTTAGATGGGAGGTTCTGATAACATTCTCATTGACTTTGGTGCACTCATGGAACTAATTAGGTTAACTACAATGTGTTCAAATGACACCCGCAATAAATGCCGTATAGGCAAATATTTGTCTGATGCATTTGCCACTCAAAATGATCTGAATCAAGCGGATGTTTTATCGTCAGTGTTTTTCCACCTTGCTCTAGAATATGCCATTAGATACGTCCAAGCGAATTATAAGGGACTGCAATGGAACGAGACATATGAGCCTCTAACATATGCAGACGATGATAATTTATTCGGCAAAAATATACATGCTATAAAGAAAACACTGAACCTGTAATCAATAGATAGTAAGGAGGCTAGTCTAGGAATAACACAAAGAAAACTAAATAGATGCATATTCATGTCTCCCTAACAGTGTGCAGGACGAATTCACGACCTAACGATAGCTAATCAGTCCTCTGAAAAATATGGCCAAGAGCAAATATTTATTTACGAGCAAGTTACAGCAAATCCCATCTCTGCATCTCTCTTCTCACAAAAGCTGCTACGTCTCGAAACTAGGTCCATCATTTTCTACGACCCTGAATACCCAGCTACGTTAGTTCTGCCTGTTTTTCTACAAAAGTGTGAGACTTGGTCTCTCACACGAAATGAAGAACATACGATGAGGCTTTCGAGAACAGGGTACTGACGAAGACTTTGGGCCTTGGAGGGAGGAAGTAATAGGAGACTGGACAGACCTGTATAATGATGAACACTCCTCATCAAATATAATTCAGGTGATCAAATCAAGGAGGATGAGATGGTTGGGTCATGTGATAAGTACGATGAAGAAGAAAAATGCACACAGGGTTCTGGTGTGGAAGGCAGAGTGAAAGAGGCCAATTTGAAAGCCTAGGCGTAAATGGAAGGATAATATTAGAATAAATCTTAATGAAGAAGGATTGGACGGTGAAGATTGGAATGATCTGGTTCATGCTATTGTGAATATGATAATGAACCACTGGGCTCATTAAAATGCGGGGGACTTCTCGAGCCGCTGAGAAACTGTTAGTTTCTCAGAAATTACTGCTTCACCGCGTTAGTCACCAGGAAACTACTATGCATGGGGAGTCCTTGAGTTAGTTCTGATGTTGTTGGCCTACAGAAACGGCTGTGCCGGATGAGAACACCATTTCTTGCTAATAACGTAACGTTTTGAAATTTCAGTATGCAAACAGACGTCAAAAAATCGAATACTGTAGCATTTATAAAGATTCAGAGCCAATAAAAGAAAGTTAGGCTTACTGCACGTTGGCTGCCCGATGTCTGAACTGGTCTGAACGGAAAATCAGATGAAAACGGGGGCAAGAATAGGTACGAACGCTTCCAGTTATGTGTGCCTACATGCATGTAATAAAAGTGACTAAGAAACGACACATGTTTAAATGCGAGAGACGACAGATAGCACTCCAGAGGGCAAAATGGATGTTGGGCTTCGGTACGTAAAATTGACGCGGTTATTAGTACTATAATAGGTGTTTTTACTTTAAACTAATGCAACTGTCTGGTGCGACTGGAATACTTTCAATTAATTGCTAAAAACAAACTCAAACATCCAGACCTGAAACTTACAAAATCGAAGAAACGTGTTTACGAATTCTGTAAGAGAAAAGTAACGTGTGAGTCAGTAGCAGTAAGATGATGGCACAACTGTCCAGACCGCACTTGGAAAGTTTAGGCATTAAAACACAGACATGAAAAAGACTAACGTCTCTTTTCCTTTAACAAAGACTGTTCTAAGTCATAAATGCAAGTACTACCTTTCACTTCCAATGGGAGCCATTTACCACAAAGTGTGCATGTCCATTATTTGCTTTCCACAATGTTTCATTAATCCTAACTGTTCTAAAGCACTCTAATTCCTACATACTGTCATAACAATTTCTTCCAGAAGTTACATTACAACACGTCTATACTAAGTCGAACTGCTATTTAAGACATGCTTGAAACTCTCGTGGGGGTACGCGGTGGTACACTTGGTTGAGGCACTGAGTTAGAAGTTTTCATTGACTTAATCCTTCCGGTTGCACTATGGCCCTGCGGTCGACACAGCCTCTAATATATATGAATACCAGGGGTATCTCCTGGGTAGTAAAGGCGGCCGCTGCGTACGGCTCACAACCTTGCCACCTTCTTGTGGCGATTTTCTAGAAATTCTGGGAGCCTCAAACTCCTGGAGTCATAAGGACTTGTACAGGCCTGCAGAGGTGTTGCTTTACCTTTTATAAATATCATGTATGTTACGTCTGTTTCTTTTATGTTTCTATTGTATACCGTGCATATTTTTACACTGTTAAAGATAGACCAACAAATAAGCAAACCGTTTACAATTACATATTTGTATGAGTGTCACTCCTACATGTTTCGGTGGCCAAGCCACCATCATCAGGGGGCACCAAAGGTCACAGGCTCCGTTCTGCATCTAAAGTCATACAATATTTCATTTAAGAAGCAATTCAGTGTCCCAGCCTGTGACAATTCACATTCACCCAAATCATTACAGTTCAAATAACATGACAATTGACTCTCACTCGTACTGCACAGTTAACCTTTTAACTTCACGTACCACCAGGTTTAACATTAAAAAATTCTACGTGGTGCCCACATTGCGTTTATGTGTTTTGTACGGATCTCAGAACAAACAGCAACTTTTGCCTTAAAAAACATTAAAAGATTGGTTTTTATAACCGAAGTGGAGAGTGTTTACAGCTCGGTACGCGCGGAGTCCTTATATAAAACAGATACGCTTCGTCTTTAAAAGATTAATAGCTGTGATACACAAATCTAGTTTTACATACAGTAAAAAAAATAAAATATTAAACGTTTACATTAAAAGTGTGTGATGTGCTGACATTGGGTTGGCATTGTATACTAGGGTCACTGGTCTTTTGTAGATCTCGTCCTTGCGTGTTTGTATTTGTGGCACACCCAGTGGTATCTGTACGAAATTCAAGAAAACTCGTTTTTCGCTAATAGACAGGTGCTTACACAGACTGAAACAAAATAAAGTAGAAGGTTACACAGATGTAAGTCGTATTCGCACTTCCGGTTTGGAGCACTTGAAAGAACCTCTCGCAAATGACCAGTAGGCCTACTACATTTTTCTTTTCAACACGACATCAACAGGAAGTTTCTGTAAGATACACAGCTTTTTGTCATATCTGACCCATGTCGTCATCACGTTCCTTACGTCCTCAACGCCACATCTGCTCGACTCTGAAAACCAACTATTGTACTGGCAGTCTATCGCCGTTTATTGAAGAACAGCCACAGTCGCATGATGGCATAGTAACAACGAAATGTATGAGTAATATACCAAAATCGATTAACGTTCTTCTTTAAATTTAAACCAGTACTTGTACATTCAATTTATGATGTACAGCGCGTCGCAAAAGAGGGGGAATTTCGACGCGTAGGATGGTTCTGGTATCTAGTTGTTGGACGAGGGCGTGGTCTCCCTCACCCAAGTGAGTAGCACAGTAGCAAGGCATGACCGAACCACCAGCCAATGTTAAAGAAGAAGCTGCATGCGGACAAAAGCAGCCTAACCTCTCACTACAGCAACTCCCTCGAAATTGGACCACAGGCGCCAAGTAAAGTCGACGTACAGTACGTGAGAAGTGAGGGCACTCTTCTGAATACGGAGGCAGCACGTTGCTCCGAAACGTTGGTGCCTATCTACCAAACTACATGGTGTCACATCGCAAAGGACAGCAACTTTAGAGATAAATACAACTGACATCATAAATGAATTTGATCATCTACCTTAAAACGAAGAGTAGAGGCACCAATAAAATATAATGCGGGATGGAAAATTAAGCAATTCGCCCATCAATCGTTAAGCAGTTTATAGAAGAAATTAACCCTTCGGAGACTGCATTTAAACCAGATCATACTTAAAGATTCTGTTCGTACCGACTCTGGAGGCCAGCACGACTTCTTTTGTTTGCCCCAGCGCGCACCTCAAAGAAAACACTACATGTCTCAATTATGGAGACCAATCACAGCAAGCAATCACAGTACGCGGGTCTTCGTGTAAAAGTCTCTTAGTTTTTGTCCCAACAACCCCACTGGGAATCGAATCCGCGACCTTCCAACTTGTAGCGCTGTGCGATCATACACATGCCTGTACATTGTACAGAAGATACCGTTCGGAAGCCAACAGTTAGAAACTTGGCAACGATGTGAATATTTAAGGTTATATCCGACATATTTCACGCATGAAGTGTTTGTACTTATACAAGTTATTCACGAGAAAAGAAAAAGATATCCGGAAACAGACATTTATGCGACAATAACGCAGGATCTGAGTTTTGTCCGAAATTTCTTGTTGTTACCATTCATTTTTTCGACACTGTTATTTACTGTATCTTCACCTTTCGTTTCCGTTTAATTCAACTACCGTATTGCGTGCTTTTATAACAAAAGTCAGGAGCACATTCCTCCTTCACGAGCGAAGAATCGCTCGATCAGAAAATCCCCGCCTTTTACGGCATCCGAAGGTGTGCGATGCACAGCGAACACAACAGAGCTCCACTGGACTCCATCCTGAACCCGGCCAATCCAGTCAACATTTTCACATTTCTTACTATCCACACGATTAGTATATATCTATTATTCTCACTTATTCTCACAGACCTCTTCTCCTTCGATTTAGGTTACCCACTGAAGCAGTGTACGTACATGGGAGGATAAATAGGACTTCAGGATGTGGACTGGATCCGATTCAGGATACGGTCCTGAAACAGGCTCTTGTGAAGACGGTAACCGACCTTAAGGTTCCACAACGTTTGGGGCATTTTTCCGTCTAAGCAACAATTACCTTCACAAGGACTCTGCCTCATTGGGTTAGCAGTGATGAGTGTTAAAACCCGCATCAGCTCAGTGCCGTGTTGGTGTCATTCAAACAATACAACTCTCACAGCATACTTTGGTTCAATACTGGGGGGTTCACAGTACATTCTTCCTTCACAGAGTCTAAGGACCTATCAATCCAGCATACACAACACAATAATTACGTTTAAATGAAACTCTGAAATATTGGTCCGCCCTTGGGGAGTTGCTCTTATATCGCGTTAAGTTTACATCGTCTGCAAGAAAGTTCGGCACATGCTGCCCATGCGTTCCATTTGCATTAACTAACCCCGTCGCACACAATCCTTGAGAAGCCAACAATTGCTTAGCTAGTCAACACATTAGTCACATTTCATGTAACACGAACGATCACAAGAACTCTCCGCTTGTTCCTATCCTAATCCGGATGAATGTAGCCCGCGCTCTCTTCATCCTATCTCTCTAGAATACATTCCAACATTACCCTAACATCCACGTCTAGGCTTTTCAAAGTGGTTCTTTCCTTCAGGTTTCTGCACAGGAATCCTGTATGCATGTCTCTTCTCCCATTACGTCGGCTTACCACAAGCCCCGTCCATTTTCCCTCTTTTATTTGACCACCCTTATAATATTTGGTCGCTTCAATCCCAATAATAAATTTTCATATTTAAGAATTCAGTTTATTCGTATATCGCACTAGGCGGGGTTCAGTGCCATTAACAGAGCAACCCACAAAACTACCTACAGAAATGTCCTTGATCTGAACTGGCTAGCTTAGTTGGCACAGAGACTGGGCTACGGATTGGACACCCACGAAACCTTTGCTCATTTCCCGGCAGGTGCAAAAAGTTTCTCTCTTTTCCAAAGCGTCAAGACCGACTCTGGGGTCCATTCAGCCACCCATTAAATAGGTGCGGGGGGAGAGGGAATTTTCTCCACAAGGTAACACGGCTGAGGCACGACGTTAACTACTTACGTCCATCAAGTGTCGAGGTTAGGAAGGAGTGGAGCTATATCTCCACTCCCTCATATGCCTTTATGGCGTGCACAGGCACTTGCTTCGTACCTTTACTCTCATAACATATGACATTAGACAGCGTTCACTGCCATTATTAAAGAAAGCTACGAAAAAATGTCTCTATCAACTGTAACTACGTATGTTGAAATCACAGAACTTTTACCCTTCAACCGACAACACAAAAAGTAAATCTCTACCTGCGGTGACTTCTTTTATTTCAAAAGAAATAAGTAGCATATTGAAATTCTGGAGGCTTACTCTGCAAGTTTTTCTGCTTCCTACGTATCTTCTCTCCTTCTTGCACAAGAAACACGAGCATCCTAATATACAGCACAGTGATGCAGCCAGTTTTGACGATGAAGTCATGCTCATCTAAAGAACTCGGAATGGTGTAGGAAGACAATAATGCCATTGCATATTTGGTTTACCACACTCTTTTTTTGTTATTATTATTATCTTTTTTTTTTTTTGGACTAAAGTGGGCAGTAGACGACTGGGCAACCGGTTTTGTGGTTTTACTCTATTTTAGGGGAAAACAGAGATTGTAAGTTAAACCGCTTTGCAAACGCGCCTAAATGCCAGTACAAAAGATTTGCACAACTAATCCTTTACGGACACTCACACGCCTCATTACGCGTTGCAGAACATCCGCACCTCATAACGAATCCTCCAATAAAGCAGGCTAGGATGTTGAAGCCGGTCTAAGGGGTGGGCCTTCGGCCGAGCGCTTGCTGTGATAGTCGGTTCGAATCCCACCAGGGGCATGGATGTTTTTCTCTTGTGAGTGTTTGTCTGTTGTCAGGTAGATGTCTCTGCGAAGGACTGATCACCCGTCCAGAGCAGTCCTACCGAGTGTGGTGTGTCCAACTGAGTGTGATCCAGAAACCTCCAAAAGCAGGCGGCCTAGGCCCGATTTGGGTTGTTGCGCCAGAGGAAAAGGATGTTGAAGCTTCACGTTATACGAAATAATCACAAACAAAAAGTGTGCGTACGAGTAGGCCTACGTATGTATCCAATGCTCCCCGATTTGCAAAAGAGCATTACATTTTAGAAGCCATCGTGAAGTCACGAAAAGCGCCTATTAACTTCGTTCATGACCATATGTCTGTCTGTCCTCGTGCATCAGCGTGGCTCCAACTTGGACGGATTTCCGTAAAATTTGATATTAGGAACTTCCATGAAAACCTGTCGAGCAACTCCAAATTTGGTTAAAATCGGGTAAAAATATCGGCCATTTTAGAGGAACACATAAGCACGTTTTATTGTTGCCGGTGACATTAAATCACCACAAAAGCGATCTCTTCGATTCAGTTTGTATCATACTCTTGGGACAGCCGCAGCGGTGTAAGCATTACGCGAACGGGCCACACTGGTAGATTATACACACGCTGCGTATCTTTTTGAAGGTTCCTATGCTTCGCACATCTGCCCTTAATGGCAAGCGCAACGTGTAGGTGAAGAAGAGTATGGAGTATTGGTGGAATGACACTGACAAGATACAATGGAAGTACTCGGAAGAAGACCTGTCGCAGTGCCACTTTGTCCACCATAAATTTCACATGGACTGGTGCGGAGACGAATCCGAGTCTCCGCAGTGGGAGACCGCCCACTAACCGCCTGAGCCATGGCACGGCCTTTAAACAGGAAAAGCAGCCCAAATTATATTTAAATATCCAGTTCGTACGACGCAGTAAAGACAATCCCTATGAGTTATAACAACCGATCTGTTAATATTGTGTATGGAAATAATTGCTATTTGCTGTAAAAATCTTTCGACACGCAGAAGCATACTCTGTAGGTAGAATGTACTACTACGTTTGAATGTTAAGCATGTTGGTATATAAAATAACCACTGAGTCTTCAATGCTTAAGCAGCAGGCTACTTAAGTACAGTAGGTGCTTGTCTTCTCACGACAGAGACAAGAGCATGGCGAAATTTATGAAGTTGTGCACTCTTACATTAAATGTAAGATACAATAAAAACAGTACAGGAAAAATACTGCACGTCACTGGTACTGCAAAGAGAAGTCTGGAACAGACAGAATGACATTGCCTGCAATTCATCGGTGTTGTATTCGAAAAATCTCTCCGCATAGTCACCCCAAGTTAATAAAACGACAGGCAGAGTATGTGCCTATAAACGTCACATGGTAGCGCTTTCGCGTAACCATTGATGTCGTGGAAAAGCACTAAGTATTACACATTCCGAGTGTGTGTGTGTGTCTTTAGTTATCCAGCATGCAAACCGCATGCACCGTGTTATGTCATCTGTAGCTTGTCTGGCTCTATTATATGTTTCCACGTTACCTCATAAACGGCACGACTTTGGAAAAAATGTACTGAACATGAAATGCGTCTTTTGATTTCACCTACAACTTCTGTCTGGAACATTTGTCAGTCTGAGAAGAATTCAGCGAGATATTATTATGAAGGTACATACGTCTTCATATAAAGTACCCGTTAATCTTGTCAGATTTTAATGAAACTTGAATTTTCTCGACAGACTTTCGCAGAATACATAAATGTCAACTTAAAAAAATGCGTCCAGTGGGAGCCGAATTGTTCCATGCGGAAGGACAGACAGACATGACGATGCTAACAGTCGCTTTTCGCAATTTCGCGAACGGGCCTAAAAAGGTTGTGGAATGGTTAAATAATATATTATCCACCACAATTAATAACGTCCAACATAATACTGATACAAATTATATTACAAACTTTAGAAAATGATACGATTTCTAATACAGTGAAACCTGCCTACAAGGGAACCGCGAGAGACAGCGTTTGTTTCTTCTACAGGTGAGTTCCGTCTAATACTGGGAATCGACGTTTGGATCTTGCATAAATTTTCCGCTAAAGACAGCTTTCCGTTATAACCAGGTTCCGTTTAAGATAGTTTCGACCGAACAGGAGGAGTATACCGAACAGGCTGGCACAAGCTGCTGCGCTTCTGGCTTTTGTTGGTACGTGACAAGTTCGACGTTTCACGCATTGCTGGTAAAGCACCTCAAATTAGACCAGGGCAGTTTCCTTCAAGACCTTAATCCATCAGTTACACTAGCATGCGACGCTGCGTAGTCAGCACTACTGACAGTACCATGTAGCCCACAGACGAATAAGCGGACAGATAAACCCGATAAATAGAGACAGGATCAACAGCGGGCTTTGTTTGTACGTGAGACTGACACTGAAGGTTACCAGACAGTTCGGTTCATACATAGTTAGCCTTCCCAGACCAAAGGGCAACGTTTTTTAAGAAGTTAAGAGCGTGCTTCCTCGAGCAATACAGTTCTCGGTCCAGTTCGCTTTCCATAAGCATAAACTACCATAAGCATAAACTACAATGAGAGATTTCTTTCACTGCTGCAGTATTTTTTTCATATTTGCTGCATAGTACACTGAAATAGCCCTAACTTGGCTAATAACATTCGACGGGGGGGGGGGGGGGCGGGCCGGGAAAATCGACCATGGCTATTAGGAACTTAAATTTACGAAGATGTCAATTTAGAAAGATGGGAAATATCCATTTGACAAGAGGTGTTTCATTTTTTATGTTTTTAGACCACCGAAACAATCGTTTAGAAATATATTTGTATATTTTATTTGTCCCTCTGCCACGCAGTAGCCAAAAAATACTCTTACGTAGAAAATACTGAAGCAGCATTTGCCCCCCCCCCCCCCCCACCGCCACATAGATACGCGGATTTCAGCACGTACATTCTCCTGTCGCATCCGTTCAACTGTGACAGAATTTTAAGAGCACCTTTTGTCATATATTTACATCAAGTTCAGTCCATCAAAATCTGTATTTGTTACTAACGTCTCTCGGACAATTAATATCCAGTTAAAGTATCTCACCTGTTCAAAGTCTGTTGTAATCTAGATTCTAGCATTCTACTGAAGTTCATTCTAGGTACTGTAGACATTCACTCTTTACAGTCCGCATACCAAAAGCCTGAGAGTCTAAAGTTTGTACTTTTTCTGCCGCCACGTAGCAAGTCATACCTAGTTGCAGATACGCCTGCCAGGTGGCAGTAGCTGCGTGGTTATGGTTCGCCACCAAAGGGCAAGACCGTTCACTTGCAGTGACTAAAGCAAAATAACATTTCGATGGTTGATAGCGTGTATGTTGAATGAAATCGCAGTTTAATGTATAACAGTGTATCACTGCAGGGATAGAGATGGGAACTTTTATTTTGAAACCTTCTTATATTGCTGGAATATAAATTCTGGTAAAATTCCATTAAGATGAGAAGTTGATGAGCGCGCTTCAGCCTACATCTTGCATTTTGGAGCCCATATCTTATAATGTAAGTGGGAAGCTTACGAAATGAACGGGGAAAAATGGAATGTGGAAATAACAGATACTAGTGAAATAGAGAGAGTCTGCCAGCGCCTATATTGCACCTGAGGGACAAATCAGTCAGCCACCGTTTATCACGATTGGTCAAGTTATGAGTGAAATGAAGATATGTCCTGTTGTTTAGTGTAGACTGAGGTAAGGTGTTTTTGACCGTGTCTGTTTTTAACGATTTCCCATTGAAATTTCTAATGCATTTAAGCTAGTCTATAATATGTTTATTATTCTTTGTTGCAAGAAATTTAACTTGTTTTCTTGTTTCTAAGGTTTGAAAAGTTTCACACCTAACAGTTCTGTAATTATCTTAATTATTTTTTCTTACATTACGCAGCTACCTCTTCCTGTGAACTGCTAATTACAAGCATTCCGTGTTAAACATGTCTTTGTGTTATTGTCACTCACCTTGCTACATTCTGTCTTAAGTTACAAATACAGTATACCTACTTCAAGAACAAACACATTTTGTCTGTTGCTCTGTGTAGCACTCACTGCATCAATGATGTCATAATCACCGTCTGTCTGGATATTTAAATCACCTAAATGCAACACTCCCGAAATCGGCACTCTTGTGCCTCAATAATAATAATAATAATAATAATAATAATAATAATAATAATAATAATAATAATAATAATAATAATAATAATAATACGTAGTACTGTATTTTGTGTTCTAAATTTCTAAGAGTGAAGTTAGAAACCATGGTAAAGTACCTCGTGATGGAATGCAACAGAGATGGAAACCAACGTTCGACGCCTCCAAAGTGGGAAAGCGATTAGATTAGCGCCCCTAGGCAAGGAGGATAAGCGAGGGGAAGGGGGACAAACTAGCTGCGCTGACTGGCGGGCCTGACTGCATAACCAAGTCCTGCTCCTACCTACTCGGCAAGGTATGCCATCCGCGAGCTATTCCTCACTCGCTGCCACACTCCTTGCTCGCCGAACATGTGGCTTACACATGGACCTCAAGCCATGAAATATTTACTTCTGGAATTATGGTAATAATGGGCAGTGATTATAATTTAGGTTGGGATATTATAATAGCAGGAAGTTATTTCGGTATAATAAAACTAACCAACTCCATGGGGCAGAGTCGTTCGTCAGAAACAAGCAATCCCTCAGCTAGTCAAAGACTTCTCGCATTTTGAGGAACACAAATGTTCATTACCGTGTTCACATGAGTCCGCCAGTTGTGCTTACCCCGAGCCAGATCAATCCAGTCCACGGCCACATTCTATTTCTTCAAGATTCATTTCAGTATTATCTTCCCATTTAAGCCTAGGTCTTTCAAGTGGTTTCTTTCCCTCGGGGCTCCCCACCAAAGCCCGGTACGCACCGCTCCTCTCTCCCATACGTGTCACATTCCCTGCCCATCTTCTTGATTTGATCGCCAGAAAAATATTTTGTGAGGAACCGTAAAGTAAGCTTTCGTTATGTACGTACATATATTTATACACAAAATATTGTGGGCAAAGGCTGTGCTGTGCACTGACCGTAACTCAGACTTCCCTGATTTATTTATTTATTTATTACTGTAATTTCTGGATCCTTTAACGATACTTTTATTTCATTATCAGACAGCCTATGTTACAAAGTAAAGCCCACTAATAATGAATGCTGTAAAAAATATTTTCATTCGGAAATTTCATAACACAAGTGGAGGACAGGTTCACGTATTCATAGAAAGAAAATACATGCTACACAAAACGTATAGGGAGAATACATGCACTTGAACATAAAAGCTGAAAATTCCGATGATAAAGCCTACGTCTGAAAGGTCATCGGCAAATGTCTCCCTGTAGAGGCCATGGAGGTATAGCTCCACGCTTCTTAAGCTCTGCACTAGATACAGGTGAGTGGTCAGTTCCAGGCCCTGGCACATTTTACCGCCGGAAAACGAGCCACGGGTACCCACTGTGGGCAGCAGGGCCCATCAGGACGTTCTAGACAAGCGAAATATTCCACTGGGCAGCGAACGCTAAAGAATATAACTGCGGGTATACCTTCAGCTTCTAAGCAACACGTTTTTCATTCACACCTGAACACACAAAACGTCTCATGACTAGCTGTACCGCCGTCTGTCCACCTATGATGTATAACGGGCAGCCTTATCCGTGAACAGATTTTGACACTTTCACGCAGAAATAAAATGTTAAAATCAAACCCCCCAAATTTATACGCGGTTATTTCATACAAAACAGCAGGATCACCCCGTTTGAAGTTGCAAATGAACTGCAAACTTGCACTGTTATTCAGAAATATATGGGAAGTTTAATTTCGCAAGCTTTCAATCAGGTGGAAGGGTCGAACGCCCCTGAAGTCAGAATATAAACAGAGATGCCACTGTGTTTGTATGTTAGAACCAAACACAGCGAAACTGCGGTCTGACACAATTGTATTGTGTTACACTGGCGTGCCACTGTGTTTGTATGTTAGGGCCAAACACAGTGGCACTTCGGTTTGACACTACTGTACCGCGTGAGACTGACGTACCACTGTGTTTGTATGTTAGGACCACACACTGGCACTTCGGTCTGACACAATTGTACTGCGTTAGACTGACGTGCCACTGTGTTTGTATGTTAGGATCAAACACAATGGCACTTCGGTCTGACACAACTGTACTGCGTTCGACTGACGTGTCAATGTCTTTGATTCTTACATACCACATACCTAACGCCAGCGCTGTCTATAAAACTACGTCAATATAAAAATACGTAAGACAATTTACTGTTCAGGGTCAGCACTGATTTTTTGAAAGAATTCTTATAACTAAAAAAGAATACCTGCATGAATGCGTTCAACATTGGCTTTTCAGTTCTTTTTCTCGCTTTTAATCTGGCTGGCACAGAACGAAAGGGAGCCGGAATGGTGCTGTCGGTACACCGACTAGCTGCGGGCGGGAGGATCCGGGATTCGAATCCACGCATAGACAAGATATTTTCTTTTCTTCAAAACCGCCCCGATCGGCTCTGGAGCCCACCCAGCCTCCTATTCAGTGAATACCGGGGTTTCTTCCCGGGAGTAAAGCGGCCGGGGCGTGAAGCTGGCCACTCACCTCCGCCTAGTACTGAGGTTAAGAATGAGTGGCGCTATACTTCTCTTCCCCCATATGGTTACACGGCATTGGCAGGGACAATTTTACTTCACTTTAATTTATAGAATAACAGTGTTAGGATAAATCTACAGGCCCAATTAAAAACCACAAACGAAGCTCATTTGTGCAGATTTTCCACTTACATAACGCTGGTCCTCATTACCTGCTTGTTTCTTGTTAATATTCGGACTCGGGCCTTAAGTTATTTGCCTTGAACATACAAAGCACTGGGTTTGTAGAGTGGCTGATTATACGCCAGATGGCAGTCGTTATGACGCAGTCAACAGGTACCCATGCTTCCGTCGGCATTGTAGCAATGTATGTTGCCTACAGAATCTTTACACTGTCTCAAGTGAGACTGTGACTTCACCAGCATCCGTATGGGGTTATAATGTATACGAACAGATAAACTCAACGGCTATCTGTGTAAATCATAGCTACAGGCGCCATTTCTAGTAGCGTAAATAGCTAATTCAAGTTACGAGTACATGGACTTACTGAATAGGTTTCAGCGACAGCTTTGTTTGTGTGAGACATAATGTTTTCACGGCAGGGAAGATCGATATTGTGGTTTCGTGGATTACAGCACCATACATACAGCATGGTAAATGGCTACCAACATTGCATGCTGTCTTCAACTTCAGGGCAGAAGTCTGTTACTGCTTCTGCCGTGAACGAGGCAGTATATTTCGAATCGTTGACAGCGCAGACCGTGTCACAACCCAGAAGAAAATATCTGTACTTTGCTTACATTTATTCAAATGGTGGAAGCTCACGAATACATAAGAGTGAGACGTGTGCGTGAACTGAAGTGGTCGTGGCTTCGGCAGAAAGTCTGAAAAACTTAACTCCACGAAGCACATTTCTTCTTCAGAAGCTAGAATTTCCTCAGCTAGTCAAGACATCTCCCGCATTTATGGAGCCTGAAAGTTCATGGCCGTGTTCAGAAGAGCCCGCCACTTGTCCCTGTCCCGAGCCAGATCAATCCAGTCCATGCTATCCCATCCTCTTTCCGATCTATTTTAATATTCTCCTCCCTTCGACGCCTAGGTCTTCCTAGTGATTTTGCTATCCAAAACTATAAAGATGACAATATAAAGAACTATAATCTCGCCTGTTGTTTTGCGTGGGTGTGAAACTTGGCGTCTCACAGTGAGGGAATAACATATACTTTTTGGGCCTAAGATGGATGAAGTAACAGGAGACTGGATAGTGTAGTCATCCGCATAAGCAACTTTCGAATTCGAGTTACGAACTAAGCCCTTTAAAAATGTGACGAATGCATTATACCGGCTGCCATAAGACGAAGAGCTTGCACTTTACCAGGCCTTAACTTGACTTCGGCACAGGCAGGAACTTGGAACTTTCCTACAATAATTCTAATATGACACTACACGGAGAACTTATTGTGTAGTGCAGTGTGGCGCGTTGAAGTACACCTAGCCTGTATCACAATGCGCCACTTACACGATTGGCGGACAGTTCTCACGGCCTTACAGATAACAGATAAAATCACATACAGAGACGAACGTGACTGCTGTCGTGCGCTCTGGATCGTGTCTTTGAAACTAAATGTTTAAGACGGCGTCGGACAGTAAAGGGAATAACGGGTTCATATGAAGCGTTGAGAAACGTCCCTGAAAACAGCGTACTGGTATTTTTGCGCAGATAAAGAAATACACTTGTTTACAACTAAATCCACATTTAACGTATGAAGTATTCACGGTGTCGATACTGATATTCTGTGGTCTTCTGTGTGGTGGCATCATGTACGTAGTCTGGTAGACGGATAGCAACGAAACATATTGCCAACTTTTTCAAGGTCCGAGATGGGGGCAATATATTGCAACCCAGAAGACAACGATACGAACTACCACCACTGATGGAATTACGAAACTGGCAAACCCGTAAAGGACTTTATTCTGAAATGCGTACCAGCCAGCGATGCAATAACATCTGTATTTGCCGATTTGCATCTCTGTCGAGACACAGACTATCCTGACTTTTGGGGGTATCCCTGGGCCCCACCAGAAAATGCAGGAATAGTAACGTGATTACGACACGACCGTTTCCTTTCAAATCCTTTTCAATCTAATCCAGATGAGATATATCCACTTGTGTTTACAGTGTAGGGTTCAACAGCAAAGGTGCACCCGTCTAACACACGTTTATGAACACAGCAGACTGTTTCGCAGCGTACCCGTACCACAGTCACACGTAATGAGCAGGGCTATACTTTAGTAAGTGGTTAATTCGCATCAATCAAATTTATTTAAAATGTGGAAGCAGAAATTAGTAACAATGGTAGCAGCAAACACTGATGATGATATTACAACAATAGTACAAAGGTACCTACGTCACGGGGTCCGTTTGTCGAAACAGTACGCCACGAACAGTAACTGGGCTACGTATCTGCTTTAACGTACGCAAGGTTCTGTCTCTCGACCCTTGTACAAGCTCCGTTAAGTGCAGGAGTGCCTATTCTTAGAAACAATTTCAGTTGATTCTATGTTTTCATACACCACATGACGTTATTTAAAAATAGGTATACTCTTATTATAACTTTTAGCTTCTCTATTCTAATTATTGTGTGCCGTGGGAAGGAAAAAAGACGAACATTTCAGGCATGCCGCCAGCACCGCAAGGTTCACAACTAGTGCTTTAGACAAACGTCGGAATATACTTCATACCAGGCCACAACCGCTTCTTGTACAGCTTTCCTACTGGTTATTCAGTTCCATGCTAGCGTTAGAAGCCATCACAGAAGTCATAAACAAGAAAACCCGCTCTTACGGTTAAACTGTGCAAGTACTTAGGCACCGTAACGTCGCCAGGTTCAGCATCATATGCAGCACTGCGAAGTGATCGTGGACATAAAGAAAGACACACAAACAGACACGTTCTCCCGACATTTATATTTTATATATCGTACAGTCCATGATAACTCTAATATCAACCAACAAATGCACAAGATTATTGACATACATAAAATGTATTTGAGACCCCTACGTAAGTTTCTGCCAATGATTTGCCATCTTCAGGGGGTTTTTAGCACAGAACTACAAGAACTTCTTACATCCAAGTATGACCATGACATATGTATGCTCGGTAAAAATTTTTAATGTGTAACCATACTGTACACTTGGATGTAAAAAGTTCTTGTAGTCCTTTGCTAAAAACCCCCTGAAGATGATAACTCGTTTTCTGAAACATGTGTAGGGGCCTCAAATACATTTTATATATTTAAATAATCTTGTACATTTGTTGGATGATATTAGATGTTCTCCCAAGCTTTCGTGAAATGCGATTTACAGTAAATATCCCATTCAGGCAATTAATCAAAATCAAGTTTGGTAGCATCAAGTACAACTATCGGTGTATTTTAAACTAAGGGAGGTGGCCTTTGCAGTGGGCTGTACAAAACAATAGCAGCTTAGAATCGTAATGAGCAGCGAACATTCCGCATGCATGCCAGCAAGACAGCCCCGTCATCCTAACTCAACAATGCAACTGTTGTGACTACGTTGAATGCTATCTTTCTGGTACCGCTGGCCCCTTGCAAATTCTGACCAGTCCTTAGCTGCAACTCGCGATATGGTTGGAATGTCTTCAATTAACAAGCACCAGTAAAACTGTAAAAACCTTTACTGAGTCAGTGTCAATGCATACTACGAAACCACACGTAATTTTCCTAGCAGTGGAGGCAACAACACTAACATTACGAAAGAAACTACTACGCGGAATCTAAAAACAATGTGAACTTACTCCTCTGTCCAACGATGCTGTGTTTGAAGGTTCCCAGGTTTCGCCCGATTGTTCTTCTGGTAAGATCAACACGAGTATGTAACACTGGTTAACTAACGCTGACATGGGAAAACCAAAGTTCTCCGGGGCCACCTTTTCCACCAAAAATCCCGCGTGGACTTCCTCGGGATCGAACCCGGGCCTCCACGGTGAGAGGCCGTGACTAACTGTCTTGAGGCATAGCATGGCCCAAACAGAATGTGTTCGACTCGGAGACCTCTCGGGCACGCCTCGCAAACCTTTTACGCACGCACAATCACGGACCTCTCAGACGAAAATCAAGGCACTCTTAGGCACACATTGCGAACGTCCGGTCAAGAAACAACGATCCAGCGCATTGTGACCTCTGTTATATCAATGATTCTCAGTTCGCAAAGATGCATGATACTTTCGTTTAACATTTCCACTTAAGGGCTATCTTGCATTTTACGATAAAAACCATAAGATTTTTAACTGTAAATCGGTAGGCCTGCCTGTGTTGTTTGTTACACACCAGCTTCTTAATAAAGTGTTTCGAGCAGAGTTCGTAACGCTTACTGTCCTACTGCAACGATTTTCAAGTCTGTAACACTACTGTTGTTGCATGACTTCATTATTGTGAGTATTTTATTACATCAGTGCTGATCCCAAATACGCTAAACGTGACGGATAAAATCTCCGAGTTCCCATTCCAGCTATGTTTGTAGTTGTTAAATTGCAGCAATACTTCACGTACACTGCGTGTATTTACCTTAAAGATCTATATGTGTACTCAACTGCACGTGCACACCCCCGGTGGTTCATTAGTTACCGCTATCAAACCGACGGCTAAAGGAAATCTTTGCACAAAAGCCATAATGTTAATTTATGCTCCACAGATATAATAAAAGTTGCATATTTTCTCCAAGAAGTATTAAGAAACATAATTTTAGGACCCTAAAGTAAAGGCTGATCGCGGTGGCCGCGCGGTCTAAAAGGCGAGGGTCTGCCGCCGCTTGCTTCCTGGGATTGCGGGTTCGAATTCCACCTAAGGCATGGATGTCTGTCTCCTGTGAGTGTTGTGTGTTGTCAGGAAGATGTCCTACCGACTGTAGATGCGTGCGTGCGTGCGTGCGTGCGTCTGTGTGTCACTGAGTGCGATCTGAGATGCAACAAACCCAACACCTACAACCTACAAGCAGTAGGTAGGAGAGGTCAGACTGAGAAAGAAAGAAAGAAAGAAAGAAAGAAAGAAAGAAAGAAAGAAAGAAAGAAAGAAAGAAAGAAAGAAAGAATAACGCTGATATCACGCCATAATCAAAAGTCCTCCCGTCCGGCATATTGTCTTTACGAACTGCTGCCATAAGAAAGTGTAGGTCTGTAATGTCTTCCAATGGCATAATGTCCAGTTTCATGAAATTCGGCCTGCTGGTTCAAAAGTCAGAATGGGAGCCACACAGACACACAGACGGCATGATGATCTCACAAAGCTATGTTTACAAATGGCGGTCACCCCTCAAAGACAAAGTGTGATATCTAAGCAAGTGTAGAGGCGGAAACTACTACCGCATCCTTTGTAGCCATTACAGGTGCCTCTTCTCAGTCCAAACTGTAAATAAGCTTTGCAGTTAGTACAATATACTGAAGGAAATGGTTATTCGAATTTCTTCTGCCTTGAGTTTTACAGTCTGTACAATCCGGAGGAATTACGTTGATTGTGAATAGGAATAAATATGGAAAGAAAACATCGCGGCATACATTAAGGACGGAATAGCCTGGGTCTCAAGAGAGACAATAAGCAAGGTGCTTTGCCGTACAGCTAAATTTATGGTGTTACTTAGAGAAAAGTGAGAAACATGACTTTTAAAGGGCACTAACAGAATGTTCAGAACTTCACTAGAGTTACAAAATCGCTGAAATGTAAAGTTTATGATGATTTATTTTCTTCCTGTGAAAATGCAAGAAACCCTTGATCCAACACAGTGGCGGCGATCATTGCATTAGGGAAACCGAAGTTTCTTGTAAAAACAATAAAATACACAGAATATTTATCAACCAGTTCAATGAGCTGACGCAAATAGCGCGGGTAGATGGGTCTGTATGTGTGCAGGACCAACTTTATAACCAATAACTTAAAGGACGTGTTAGCGGCTCCTTTTGCCAGCACTCTTCTTTCAGCCGTTGTGGATCCGCCATTACAAAAAGAGACGCAGAATCTGCCGCTACGTGCAAAATGTACTAGTCCCTGACTCTGGGCGGGAGGTTTCGATGCTGAGAAGCCGCCCGAAGATGCAACGCGGGGAAAATTTCAAGGAAATCTACGCTGGACGCAACAGAGAGTATGCAGATGCAGCAATGACTGTACAATATCTAACATTCAAGTACAAATTATACCAACAAATGCACTGTTATTAATTAATGTTAACACACTAACTAATAACAGTGCATGTGTTGGTATAATTTATATTTGATTGTCACCATGCACGGTATGAATAATATAAAATATCTAACATTATTTTTAAGAACCGGGTTTAGAAATAAAACATTCTTCCATCAGTAGAAGACGGAGATAAAGAGAATTATTTTATGCAACGACGCTATCAGTTGCCAATATTAGGTGTACAGCGTGGAGTACCCAGCGTACAGTGACTGAGTAAAAAAGGAAGTACCCGAAGGAGAAACATTTCCAGTGCCACTCTTTTCACTATAAACCCCACATGCACTTTCCTTGGATCTGTCAGGAAAATGTAAGCTATAAAGAGTGGTGCAGAAGTCTCTTGATACTACAGACAAGACGTTAACTGATCTCCCCTGGTAAAATATATTTAGTGACTACACAGTATGTTCGAAGTGTCTTCTTTTCTGCAATGGCATATTAAGTCTTGCGGAATGTACATACTGTCTCACGCAGCTGCCTTTTCCGGTATGCCCGGCCCTTTCTGTTGTTAAACGTCGAAAGTCGTGTCACTTTTGAGCCACTCTCTATATAACTGCTGATGTATGTGATTTCTGACATTTCTGTTATGGCGGGACACGTACGCCATGTGCAGTGATTGGCATTAAACTGCTCCAGTTTTCACTTGTTTGAGACATTACACTCTACTAGTCCGGAAAAGCGCAAAAACCACGTCCTAGCCAGGACAAGTGACGGGACCCAATCCGAAACAAAGCTCATATCTTTAGTTGGGTGTGTGTGCCGTTCTACCGTTTAATGCTTATTAATCTTAAATGTTCAGGATGATCCATCTTGTGGATTTCCTTACGCTAAATATTACGATGTTTTAAAAACAAAAGTGAAACCCCCAAACACTTACATGAGCGTGAGAAGACCTCCAATTCTTTGGTGCATATTTGGACAGCTTGTTATCCGGATCAACAAAGAGGTACTCGCCATCTGAAAACAAAGCCACTAATAAGTACAAGGGAACAGAAATTTCCGTCATTTAAAACAACTTAAAAATTAGGTTAGTGTAGCTATTCTTAGAAATGCCTAATGAACTCGCAGCTGCAAACAAAATCCGGCGAATGCTTACAACCACTCACAGTAGAATCTTCATGTCTTCTGTCTAAAAACCTTACGATTAAGGCGCATAAAGCAATCATTTTACCTGCTGTCTATGGATGTAAGAAGTGGCCTCTTGCATCAAGGAATTAACACATGGAAAACATTAAGTGAACAAGGCGCCGAGGAGAACACTCAGAACCAGCAGAACTGAAGCAACGGCAGCTTGGAAAAGATACACAGTGAAAAGCTTCAGACGGGTAAATTTGACAAATATGATTAAGGAAATAGCGTCAAGGCAGACGGGTTGGGGTGGGGGTGGAGATGGGGGTGTAGCGAGCATGGAAAAGATGAGAAATGTAAGAAAGCCATACCGAAAGTTACAAGCAAATTAATTCCAAATGAAGTAAAGATACGAACAGACAAGCATCATGTTAGTCAAATCTGTGTACTGCATTCTCTTTTTACAAAATCCCCATCCCGCTCGACGCATGTTTGCCACCCTTCTAGAGAAGTCGCAATCCCGTTTCAGTAGCAGGTAACTAATGGCGATGGGTTTTCTGGACCACCTCACTGGTCACATACCGCTGGCTTCGAATCTGATCCTTTACGAACCCAGCAGATAGCAGTCCGAGGGCTAGGTCCGGACTGTAGGGTGGATGACGAAGTGCCCAGCCGTTCTTCTGAACCTCTCCACGCACAAACCAGCAGTGTGGGGCTGTGCGTTGTCGTGTCACAGGATGCTCTTTCACTTTCTTGGACGTCTGTCACACAGTACACGACGAAGCTTCTGGAGCGTCTTAAGGTAACAAGCAGCATTGATGGTTTCCTCTTGTGGCAAAAACTCCACCAATATGCATCCTTCACAGCATTCCACAATGCCGTTCATCTGGTCTTAAGGCTGACGAAATTGTTTGCGAAAGCGCCAGAGCTCATGCAGACGTCTGCACAAGTACGTTGAAATTGTGCGTGAATATCCGATGCGGGGACATCCCCCTTAACAAGAAATTCGATCACTGTACGTTGCCGAAATGACCTGTCCTCGCCAGCCATATTCCCGCACTGAAATTTGACCAGTGACGGGGGGCAGGCGACGTGATTTTCATTCTGGTGTGAGACAACAGACGGAAATAGTATGTATGGCGAACTGCAATATTGCCGTGCCTTTGTTCGTAATTACACGATGCTTATGGCCTTCTGTGAGAACTTCGAATACTAAATTTTAATCGGAAAATGAGGGAGGGAACTGACCACATGGGAGACCTAAGCAGTAATTCTTTTTTTTTCTCACGGCTCGACAGCCCTCCTCGGCGCAGGGCTTCTTATTGCTGAGGTTTCCAGATCAAACTCAGACTCACCACACTCGGTAGGACTCCTCTGGACAAGTGATCAGCCCGTAGCAGACCTTTACCTAACAACATACAACATTCACAAGACAGAAACATCCATGCCTCCGGCGGGATTCGAACCCGCAATCCCACCAACCGAGCGGCTCCAGACCCACGCCTTAGACCGCGCGGACACCGGGATCGGCAGGAGGTAACTATGAAGATAATATTAAAATAGATCTGGAAGAGAAGTGTACGGTTTGGCTCAGGATACAGCGGCGTGAAAACGTTAATGAACTTGCGGTTTAGGGTTACAAAAGAGAAGGAGAAATTCTTGACTTCTGCCTGGGTTAGCATACCTCCTCGTACGTCACAAAACTTTAATTTTGTGAACTCACGTTGTCAAAAAATCATTTACATCATCCTAGGTATTTTTGGTGTTGGGGAAGGGGCAGCAGTGTTTGGTGCAGGAGCGGTGCCGGGGCAGGGGCAGGAGCAAGTGGCCGGAGATGAACCGATGATCCCACGTAAATACGGCCGTGCAGACGGGTTTACTTCTTCATACTACATGCTAGCATAGACTTTATCACGTAGTGTGCTGATTAAAAGCAGAACTGTTCACATTAGTCGTACCAGCCTTTCTAACAACAGTATTTGCCCCTCAGCCAAACCCACCTACATTCAGGCTTTCTCAGCCCCATATTTCCGACAAAAACTGTATGCTGATCTCTGATCTGTAATGTGATAGCGCTGGATAATTTTGATAAGTAGGCATACGGCACAGACACTTCAGTTACACGTAAACATATACGCACCTAAATATTCAACACATCTCTATCATTTTTGTGACAGGCTAGGCCCTTAAAAACAGTAAAAGGTTCGCCTCTGAACAGCTAATCTTTCCCGTATACTGGGGGTGTGAGGCACTGGAGTTAAGTAGGCATACAGTGAACCTGCCTCTATAAGAAGTTTGCTCCTTCTTTCCGTTGCCAGCAGCGGGCCAAGATTCCATCCGGCCAGCCATCATGCCTGGTTTGCCGTAGCCGCTGCGTCCTCCACTCATGATTTATGGAGCAGTCAGAAGGCCCTGCCTCACTTATCCGACTGTAGGCACCGATATGCAAGCAACATGTTTCACAAGAAATGCTCAGAATTTTTTATTAAAATGTCCTTTTGAGCTTAGCTTACATGCCGCCGTTTGTATCTCCTGTGTGGGAAACCAGTATTGCCCTAGGGAAAAAATAGGTAACGAGAGAACAGGTGTGTACTCTGCACTTAGTATTAATAACTATCTCCATGAGGCAGTCCTCGTTTGAAAAGCTAACAGTTCCTCAGCTAGTCCAAAAATTCTGCTCATTTTATGAAACTCGAAGGTTCATCACCGACTTTACAAGAGCCTGACACCTTTCTCTCTCCTAAGCCAGATGACTCCAATCCATGCTTCCCCCTTCCAGTTCCGTAAGATCAATTTGAATAGTATACCCCTTTCTAGACACAGATCTTCCAAGCGGTATTTTAATTTCAAATGTCTCAACGAAAAGTCTGTACGCACTTCTGTTCTTCCCTACGCGTGACACACGCCCTGCCCATCTCACCCTGCATTTGACTATCGTGTTAATATTTTGACGGGATACAAATCATGCCTGTCTGCGTCATGCAGTTTTCTCCCTCTTGGGTTCAGGTGCATTCGTCAGCACCCTATTGCCAAACACCTTCGGCCTGTGTCCTTCCCTCTTTGTAAGCGGTCAAGTTGCACACCCGTATAAAACACTGGGCAAAATTCAAGTTCTGTATGTTTAAATTTTCATGTTTCAGATACACTCCTTATTATCAGGATGATTAAATAATGACGAATAAGATGGACGAGACCTGAACAAACGGCAGTTGCTTAGGGGATCTTCGGAATTGTATGCTGAGCGAGAACGCTTAAGGAGCATGACGCAGACGGGAAGACAGCAGACACATTAAACTGACCTTAAAGGCAGATGGCGAAGATAAGCAACGGTTCAAACTGGCTCAAAATATCTACACCTCAAGTTAAGCCCAACCATTTTTATTCGGCTGCATCCCGGAGAGGAATGTGTCTCGTTCACCGGATTACAAAACACAATTCATCACACTGCAGCACCGTTGACTGGTCTATACGGAATATTAGCTGCGAAAAATCTTTCAGGAAAGTCGCTCAGCTTTTCTATTATATTAATGACAGCGTGTAAAAGCACTCATTGTCACTTCCATGAATAGGGCTGTTATCAAAAATATCTGCAGTCTTCCTGACCGACTTACATGGCACGGAGGTGCAGTCTCGTGAGACATAAACATTGTTCAGAATATGTCTCCCTGTTGTCCGCTTTATTGGTCTTTCAGGGTGACATCGCAAGAAGATAAATTTGGGTAACAAATATTCATAGTGTTGTGTTGTTCGGAAAGTGAAAAGCAATATTAATCCCAGGAGGATAGTATAATACTGTTACGTTCTTCGGCTTCTAACGTTCACGTTCTCTTGCAATTCCCGTCCTTGCTCACAAAGCTGGATTGCAATACGATCCGAAACACCTTGTGAACTGCTGGCATACATTTTGTACGGGATCTGTTCAATCGGCATGCAGTCAATTCGAGTACCAGAATGCCAGCACTTCCACAAAAAAGAAGAGGCGAGAAAGGAAATCCAGTACCAGAGGCATTGGTTTGGTTACCTTACACAAAATTAGGCAAAACAGCTCTAGATATACATAAACCCACCACATGTGTACTTCTGTCAGGGTTCCCGCCACCACAAGTATGGATCGTCAAAGTATATCCCAAGCAAACACATCATATGGGAGTCTTGACTTTAAAATAACCCTTTTACTAACATGGCCAGTACGTTCGTGCCAGTGTGCCAGGCGTGCAGTAAACATGTCAAGCATTCACTGCACGCAGTCTGTCTGCTTATGCATTTAAAACAGATTTGAAAATAATGTACACAATTACCAATGATAAAAATTACTTCCATGATATCATGAAATCAGTGACACTGTGTGCCAATTACAACTGCCTCGCATGTCGAAAGTCCAATAAGCCCAATGTGTTTTACAGAAGTGTGGTCGCAAAAAGCAGTTTTTGTTTATTTCTGGTATATTTAATAACGCTGAGAAATCACTGCTCTATTCCCGACAGAGACAGGGATTTCTCTCTTGCCCAGACTGACTCTGGAGCCTACCCAGCCTGCTATTCAATCAGTACAGCGGACTTCTTTCTCGGAATAAAGCGAGCAGGACGTGAAGCTAACCAATGGTTTCCATCCAGTGCCGAGGTTAAGAATAAGTGGAGCTACATCTTCATTCCCCCATATTCCTTCAAGGCGCGCACAGGGACAACTTCGCCTCTACCGCATGCTGTCTACTGTTCAGACTATAGGGGTACAGCACAGAATAATAGGGCAATTAGTGACTAATGATTTGACAATAATTTGGAAATAAGCGGTTGCGGCCCAACTGGACGCAGGAGTACTGTTCCGGCATTTGCCTTCAGGGACTGTAGAAAGTCATGAAAACCTCAGTCATAACCGTCTCTGTCCTATTACACATTCACATCCTGCAATATCAGACGCGTTTTGGATTCAGAACACTTCCCTTGTGTAGGAACCGTCAACAAGCAAAAGACAGACTCTATGTGCACGTAGCAAAGGCGACCGTCACAGCGGACGCGTATCATCGCGAAGTCCAGTTTGCGCAAATACAACCAAATTCGCCGTTGAAGTGAGGTGTTTGGTTTCGGCCACATCATGAGAATATGGACAACGGTACTTCCAGTGCAGTCATGGATCCTGTCTTGGAATCATATTGTTCATAAAAATGTGTGTTAAAATTTGTTACTTTTGGAACAGAGAGCAAATAATATTGAATGAATCCTTCATTTCAACGCAGCGAAATTGAGTACTCGGACCTGTTTGACCCTTTAAAGACGATACGAGTCTGTTCTACATAAAGACTCAGCTCGTACCGCGCAGTAAACACTCTCCGCCTCGGTTATAAAAATCAGTCACTTAATGATGTGTAAGGTGAACGTTGCTGTTTGATCTGAGATCCATACAAAACACATACACGCAATGTCAGCACAATGTAAAATTTTTTAATGTTAAACCAGGTGCTACGTAAAGTACCCTCTAGGCTTTAAAGGTTAAAGAGTTCTCCGCACAACCAGAAAATGATACGAATATTACCTAATTACACCTGACACACACCCGCAATCCATTATAACGAAGAGAATATCAGATGAAATTATACACAACATTTTGAATCGCGAAAGTAAACAAACGTGCTTTACCGTCAAGCGATGTTGCGCGACTCTCGTCAATGCTTGTCTTCTACTGTAAGCGTTCTCATAGACGGGTTAATATTGTTCTTTTCGAGCGCATTCGGTCGTATTCGTAAGAACTCGACTTCTCGCGCGAATAACGTCCACTGTAACGAAATCCAACGTTATGAGACGCATAAGACTCAAGTCTTTCAGTTCGTGTTCTGCGTCGTCTGGGCATAATTTCATTCACAATGTATCTTTAAACTGTTACACTGATATAAGTGTCAGGTATGTCACATCCGTATCATTCTTTGAAGAAATGCGCAAGGCAACAGCATGACGGTATCATCTAGGCACTGTGCCATCCCGCATTTCAGGAGAATCGTCACAGTATCACGAGACAGAGCGGTACGTTCTATCAGTGTATCCAAAACTATCCCACTCCTGCTGCCGTCAGTGTTTATTGTACACTGGAGGCTTTCAGAGAGTTGAAAATCTTCCAAAAAGCATCGTTTCTGTCCTGCATCAGTTATGCACTAGCAGGTTCTAGTGTTTCAGCCGTTCAGGTCACTCAAGCCCTATTTTGCCCTTTCAAGCTAATGGTTACTTTACGTACCACCAGGTTCACCGTTCAATAAGACTACGTTCTACCCAAAGAGTGCATTTATTTGTTTTGTACGGATCTCAGAACAAATAGCGATTATTTCGCTATACGTAATTAAATCACAGACTTTTATAATCCAGACGTGTGCGTTTACTGCGCGGTACGGACTGAATCTGTAGGCCTGCGTTCGATCTCAGGTCAGTACATGTGAAATTTGTGGTGGACAAAGTGAAAATGGGGCAGGTTTTTCTCCGAGTACTTCGGTTTTCTCTTGTCAGACTCATTCCACCAATGCTCCATGCTCATCTTCATCTGTATGTTCCTCTTACCAGAAGGACGAACGGGCGAAGCCTTGGAACCTTCAAAAAAGGAAAGCTCTTTTGGAAATCGTGGAACGTTGGATAGAAAATTCCTTTACTTAGCCTTGAAAGGGTTAAACAAACCTGTAAGTTAGGAAATCTGTCTGACAGTCTCACAGCGTGGCGTAAGCTACGACCCCATGCACTCTGACGGACGAGTACCAACGATTCGGGGGGGGGGGGGAGGGGGTGGATACTTCCGCCACCTTTAGGCTAAAATACCTTGAACATGTAGGCAGCATGTTACTCCGAAACGTTGGTATCCACCTACCATACCACACGCTGACGTAACCTAGATGACAAGGCCATTCATATTTACGGCTGTGAAAATTTCGTACCTCCTACAGGCCTATACACCTACCTAGCGAGCACACCACAGCAAATCTGGTCATGTCTAGGCACGAATGGACTGTTTCCTCATCATACACTTCCCTTGTAACGTATACTTTACTGCGTAGAATTTGTTTCTTTGTTTCTGAGGAATTTCAATTACGGATCCGCACATTCTTTCTCGTACGGACAGAGGGGGCACTGTTGCTTTCCCTCGTCGCCACAGTCTGAACTATGCTGGTTAAATGTGGAAAGAATTTAGACACAGAAGAAACGATCGGACAACAGGGAAACATAAACTACGATGCGTTCGCAACATGCTAGATGGGACTGTACTGCCCACATTCTTGTGGATGCACAGTAGCAAAACAACAGAAAATACGTCTTTCGTTCTATCTGACCCCCCCTCCCCATTCCACCAAGTTCTCTCCCTTCCCCCACTTTTTACCAGCATTCCAACCTGGACCATCATCTTTTCTTATCTGGATTGAAAATAAACGAACACAGGTAGCAAGGTATTTGGAGTCATTCATAGTGCTGCGGGTTGGTCTGTCTGACCGTGGAATGCAGAGCTTGTCCGCGGGCAACGAACATAAAGCTGCCTGCTCTTGGGCAGCAGACAGGCTTCGCTCAAAAGGTTTATTATATAATAACCTCATATATATAAATAATTAAAACTGCTGATGGTATGTACTGCTTTCTGATCAACAAGCAGGAGTACCATCTTGAGAAGCCAACAGCCGTTTGGCGGTTAGGTGGTAAAAAAACTGCCTATTACGGAATCCGACGGGTCATTAACGACCACTGCACCCTATCCTGAGCCAGATACAATCCACACCCTCAGAACATACATTTTAGGCTCCATTTTAATATCGTCCGAGCCTTCGCTTCAGGGTTTGAGACCCACATTTGTATGCACTTCTCATATCTGTCATGCACGCTGCATGTCCTTCCGGTAAAATAGACCTTCATTTGATCGTTGTAATACTAGTATTTTGTGAAGTCCCCACCACGATCGATCCAGATATTCTCCTCAGAACCCAGATTTCGGCACGCAAGTACAGACTGATCCTATGTAGCTGTCCCAAATCGAAGGTATGTCTAAGCAAACTGAGCAAAAAGGAGCACTTGGTAAGCTCTGCATAGGGTCACGTTATTACTAGCTACGCCGGTGCCGCAACTTTATTCGAACCACTTATGATTTTGGTATATTAGACTTACGATTAATGGGTGTTTGGGCTTTGTACATCGACTCGTATCAAAAAAGGGAACACTTTCCTTTTATGTGAGGCGATGGAGGAAGTCCTGAAATTTAGTAATCCTAACCAGCCCAATTATTCCTCTTAACGTGGTCTTCTCAAATAATTTGCTTTAAATACTTCTCATATTTTACAGACTGAAACACTTCAACATATTTACGACACTGCATAACAAGGTAAGCAATATTTTTCTTGGCCTAGTAAACAAAATAACGCGAAATAAAAAAACGAAGTTACAGAAAACGCCAAACTGTGTCCTATTACATTTTCAGCAAGTTACAGAAATGTAAGTTATTTCTGTGCTGATTCGTTGCAAAATTAATGTTATAACGAATTACTAATGCACGTTAGAGCACAGTATGCTTTATCAAACTGTTCGTACGAACTGGCTGGATGTTGGTATTTAGAATGTTGGTAGTCAATATGGTAATATTTCATAAGGAATTATTTCTTGCAACGAATGTATTTGGGTACTGCTAATTCTTATCCATTTCTCAGCCCCTTGGGAAACCGAACAGCTGAACGATACTGACGCAAAACACGAACTTTTATCTTTCTCGTAACAATCATAATTCAGCAAAATGTCTTAGAGTTGCTAATATTCTCCACACACTTTTTAGAATCTTTCCCTACAGAGATTCAAGAGATGTACGATCTCCTCCTACAAACATATGCATCATGTACAGCAGCATCACAGTCTACGTGACACTGGACACTGAAGTGCGTGGCTGCCAACAAAGACGGCATGACGGCGTTGCAGTCGCAATGTGCATTACCAATTGCACAACTGGAACACTTGGGACAAAGAATAGGAATCAGAATTCTTACATACATTTCGGCTACATTCAACAACGTAGGTACTGCCGACCGTTGCATTCTATGAGGTAGCATTGCTGCCTCGTGTTCACAAGACCTCGGTTCAAATCTCGGCCCGTAGACTGGATATCTTGATTGAGGTTTTTTGTTGTGCTCGCCAGCCCTTCAGTAAAATGCAGGCAGAGTATTGCAAATTAAGCACGACCACTTCCTTCCATATTCCATTCAGTTCAATATTCACTTGTTCTAACATCCGGCTGCATAGGAGAAAGGGATAATGACAGCATATTCAAATACTGTACACAAAGAATGAATACAAAGAGAAATAATGTGGTTAAAAGTGCTATTTTCATAACAACTTTGGCATCGTAGCTCTGCACCTCTTTTCGTGAATACTGTTGCTACGTGTCAAAACCATTTACAAATCATAGCTCTGTATTTACTTTCGCGAAATTAAAATATTACCCCAGAACTCATGTCTAAAGCAGAATTGCTGACAGTATAAATAATGATTAAATTTTGGTGCAGCCTGTCACGCCAACTGACCCACAAATAAAGGAACACACACAACGTAAAAAAAGGGCCATCTGAGGTAATGGATTAAAGCGATAAATCGGAGTATTTATAAATATTTCCTTTCGACAAAAATAAAGTCATTCCCATGCTGTACACATTCAGATACGTCGGCCCACAAACAACTGAATATGAAGACGGCTTAGGCCCACGAAACCTTCTGCACAAAAATTGAAGATGTGTCAAAGCTCTTTCGCAGTAGACAGACTTATTCATACATGCGAGAACAGCAGCATCTAGATCTTCTTTAAGCTAATCCTCGCACAAGCAGCTACTGGGTGCTCCTTTCACTCAGTTTCATAAATCTGCCAACGTCCCTTTGATATAAGTGCAAAGTCTGCCACGACTTAACCTAATTGAGACGGGAGTCTTCGTGTCGAGTAACAAGACAAGAGTCAACGAAATGAGGACAATCTGCTGGACAGACAGTCAACGGCGGATTGTCAGCTGTACAACTCTGAGTCCACAAGAGTTCGGATTTACGTACAAACAGTGCTATCCTACACAATTTGACGCGGCAGATGAAGTTATTACACTCCTGCAGTCCTCAACTTTCTCTGATCAGACAATGTGTTGAAGTCCCATTGTCAGGAATATTTATTCGCAATAAAGCCCATTTTACAGAAGGCGTCTTCCATGAACTCGCCTCTATACCGTAAACCGTTGTTCATGTTTTATTTAAATTCTATATGAAAGGCTTTACCTAAATATTGTCGAAAAATTAGGATTTTCGTACATTTCTATTCATAAGAAAGGCTACGCTGCCATATGGCCATAAATGTCTTTTGGCCCATACACCTTCTACAGTTTTGCTGAAATTCAACATAGGGAAGCCATACACTAATTTGCGTTTCACTGTGTCAAGTTACAGCAATCTTAATAACATGCAAAGAACGCCGCTGACACATTATGGACTACATTATTGGGTAAACCTTCACCACTCTTGTAATACAATAGCCAAGGATCAACGCTTCTGTCTACTGCTCAGAACGTTACCTGCCGACAGCGCAGTGAAAAGGATGAGTCCATCTGCAGCAATGTTCAATGACTTGCGATTCTTACCTGCAGAATGCATTTATGGATTTCATCTTGTCCAGAATATACTGCGATTATTTTCCTAAATGTCGTCAAACGACTTACCTTGTAACACAAATGTGGCGTGTTTTCAAGAAAGCAGGAAACGGACTTAAAATATTGTTTAGAAGGAAGGCGCATCCTGCGATTGGTTAAGGGACACCAGCTACTTAGTTCTTCGTGCGTAACCAACTGTTATGGCCTATTTATAACGGTACTATTGCGTGTAGAATTAAATAACAGTGGAATTAAATAGTGCTCTCATAGGTCGCAAAACAGTGTCATTAGAAAGAGGAAGGCGGTACTGCAGTGCAGTGCATAAGGTTATATTCCTAATGGATTCTTTGTAATTCAGCATTCTTAACTGGCTTTAATTTTAATTCATTCTCGCTAAAAATACACGATCCTTAATGCTAACAGAACCAGTCAGCATTTTAGCCAATTTTACTGCTACTAAAAATATTTGCGTACAGCTACCACACTGCACAGAAGTAGCTATAACTACATGCTTCCTTGCATTTCGCTAACTGTGGACAATAATATAGGCCTACACTTGTCAAATGAAAACTTCAGGTCGGTTTGAGACCTACATCTTATGCACTAACTTCTCGTACTATGAGTCGTTTGAGGGATTTAAAAAAAGGTCTAGTGGAGCTTCATGACATACAACCGTGATCCTAGGCCATACAGACGTAAACGAAAATGGCCAAAAACTGTTAAACAATTGAACTAAATTAAAAGTAACCGTAAATTCACACCTAACATTTGCTGTCAGTACTTATTATTCATCACAACATGTTTCGACTGACTTGGCCACCTTCAGGTAAATACAAAAATACACAAAATACCTTGCGAGGCTAATCGCAACACTAAGTTTCATAAAAATAAATAAGTTAATATCATAATGGAATTTACAGAATGAAGGTTAAAAATGTTAAACAATTAAAGGCATTTCTACCGATGACACACTGACGTGAAGCGAAGTACTTTGCAGCTAAGAAAATTTCAATTTTACGATATGTCCACAACACAGTAACACGAAACTTGTATGAACTGTCGGGAGGTTACGTAAGCTTATACCGTCTCGAATTCCAAGTAAACTACTAAAGCCAACGCAGAACAAACACGCATTTTATCGTAATGGGAAACCCAATACTGGAGTCTGCTTCACGATAAATGAATTCAATACGAATTCTGCGTGTACCTAACCTCCTTTATACTGCATCGGGGTTACCAGAATTTGAAAAAGAATTTTCCTTTCAGTGTGACTTGAGAGCTTTGAAGGTGGTGAGATTGTCGGCCCTACGTACCGACCGCCTTTATCCCCACGAAATACTCCTGGTACTCATTTCTGCTAGAGGCTGAATCGACCCCAGAGCAACAATGACATAATCGGGAATCGAACCCGCGACCTTCCGGCTTGCAGCGCAGTGTCTCAACCAATTGCGCCACTGAGTGTCCCACTACAGTCATATATAACCCAAAAACTTTCTGGCATTACGTAAGTTTCAGTACTGCCATCACAAGGGGATCCCACTGTGAGTCTACTGAATGCAGTTAACGGCATTACACAGCATTCTTCTCATATACATTCTAAAACTCATTCATATATTCATTCGTGCTGCATTTCCACATCATCCCTGCTGTTTTCACGTCTTTAATGTGTTGCCGATATAACAACAACAACAACAACAACAACAACAACAACAACAACTCCACGCATGATGTCCTTCTTCAGAACCTGGTACGCATATGTGGGTGACGAATGGAAGTAATAAAGATCCCTTTCGCGTAATTTTCTATGCACAAGTTCTTCTTCTTTAAATGCGAAAGTCTTCAGAAATGTAGTTCAGATATACTCGTACATACGCCGAATAAGCAGTCGCGGACAACTTGACAGTTGACATCCCCCCACCTTGGAGATTGAGGCAAAGAATCCTTTGCTTTAAAACTGATCTGTTGCGGAATCCAAGAAGTATGAACATTTGACAGACAAAATATGAAATCGCTTTGAACGCTGTGTGCTGCATAAGATTTGCAAGTTTAAATGTTCGAAGTGTTCTGACAGTCCACCTGCAAGTTCTCGTGACTCAGGACGAGGGGTAGCTTTTCTTACCGCATGATGCAATACGTAATTTCAACCACGGGTCTTCGCGTGCTCTGGTCAGCATCTGGTTCAGTTGGAATGGAGCATACCCATAGTTTCAGGTGGAAAAGAAAATGAACAACGGACTTGATTCGTTTCGCCCGCAGCGCACAAATCAACGAGACAAAAGAGGCGAGGCCATCTCATACCTCAGTTCGTTCGTGTAAACTAAATCAGCAGCAGCAGCAGCAGCAGCAGCCACTGTTCACTGTACTGCTCCAACATGAAGAGCCCCTTTCTGAGCAACGCTCTTCTAACCCAAACACAGCAGTCCCATTACAGGATTAATTATCTACACATAACGTCACTGTAACAACCAAACAATTGCTTTCGGTCACCTTTGTAGTGCAGGCTGCTATATGTTATGAGCACTAACCGATGTATTCCGGTTAAAAACACACTGGGCTGACGTGCAGTCGTGTCTTGTGAGGACGAATACATTTTAAAAAGAAGAAAGAATTTTCTGTCAGATTTCATTTGGTTAGAGCTGTGCACAAACGTGACTCTACGCCAGTCATAAATTGAATACCTAACAAATGGTGACCAATGGAAAGTGACAGAGACTTGCGTCTTTGACAGTCCTGTTTTCTCTCCAAGCTTTGTCCGGAGATAAAGGGCACCCACCCGCACTGTCAAGGCCAACGCTTTGCTCCTGGCTAACCATCAGTACGTTACAGACGGAATATAGAGAACGGCCCGTATAGGCAGGCGTATGGATAAAATCGCAACACTGAGAAGCAAAGCAGTCGGCTGTTGGGTGTGTGTCCATGAAACATGGAAGTCTGTTATGCGACACTCAGTGCCTTACTGCGTACATCATTTGCGAAAGAATGGAACTGGAGAAGATGTCTTTAGAACAGGTGCATATTCGCTAATGAGAAGACATATCACACGGTGACATAGTGACGTATCCATACGGGACACTCAAACACCCATCTTACCTACGAAATCGAGGGGCTACTCCCAAGGTTAACGTCTGATGTGGTGACCCTTTACGATGAGTACGGACAGAAGAGTGGGTTGGGGATCTAACTTCGCCATATTTCACCAGGCCCTCGTGCAACCACTGCGAAAGGGAAACAACAATGTGACCGTTTTCCAGTAAGAAGGAGGGCCACCGCACCGCTAGTCACACTGCCGCATTTTCATGAAGAATTATCATTGTTGGGCTGGTGGTTGGTGGTGTACCCATCGTTTGGCCTCCAAATTCACAGCATCTACGATTTCTTTGTGGTATTGGTTACGAACAATGCGTAACCTCAGCGATTCACAGATATCGACGACCTAAAGGCAAAAACTGACGCAGTGGTGACGCAAATGACGTTACGATAGAACAGTGTGATGTGTGGCAACTTCTTTGTTACATGTTCAACAGCCCGCAGTAACTCTATAATTGAAACGCCACGCAAAGTAACTTATTACATAAATTAGATTTGTTACCTTAATTAAGGCCTATCTGTAATGTAATTAATTATTATAGTTGGCCTTTTAATTCAAAAACCTGAAGCGCTGTCGCAGTTTTCAGAATTGAAGGAGACTATCCAAGAACAGTAATCGGGCTTTCGTACACGCAAAAATGCAGCATATCTCTTTTCACTGTGAGAATGCGAAGAGGCATGCCATTAAGATACTGATACTGATGGATTTGAATGCAAGCACCATTCAGTCTATCCCAGATGTCTCTACTGGATGGAATCGCTAAGCCCTTGTTAACCTTTTAAAGCCTAGCGGTAACTTTACTACCACTAGGTTTAACATTAAAAATTCTACGTGGTGCCAACATTGCATTTATGTGTTTTGTACGGATCTCAGAACAAACAGCAACTTTTGCCTTATAAAACATTAAGAGACTGGTTTTTATAACCGAAGTGGAGAGTGTTTACAGCGCGGTAGGCATTGAATCCTTATATAAAACAGATAAGCTTCGTCTTTAAAGGGTTAAATATATGAAACCTGAGTTTTAAAAGGAAAGAAAGACTTAAGATCTATCCTTTCATACACTCGTAGCTACAACCATACATCATACTACATGGCGTCTCATTGCATTACATTATATCAGAGAGTGCGTTATGTAATTAATGGGCCCTGTATCACGAAGAGGGATCATAGGCTGAATGTAAGGATATTAACCCTTTAAAGACGAAGCGTATCTGTTTTAGATAAGGACTCAGTGCGTACCGCGCTGTAAACACTTTCCACTTCGGTTATAAAAACCAGTCTCTTGATGTTTTATAAGGCAAAAGTTGCTGTTTGTTCTGAGATCCGTACAAAACACATAAACGCAATGTGGGCATCACGTAGAATTTTTTAATGTTAAACCTGGTCGTATGTAAAGTTACCGCTAGGCTTTAAAAGGTTAATGATTGCTAAGACACCCGTTCTGTCCTTACGTACTATGTACTGCGTGGTTCAAAAATTGCATACTACGATTAGGTCAGATCCAGGCTGACGAATGTAATTAGGGAAGAGACTGCTAGATAGTGATTTACTGTAGTGATCACAAATATTGGAAGAGCGTCTTGACAACAATACGAATGGAAATACAACGAACAGTTTGTGGGTGGGTAGGTCCCCCCCAGCGTTCTACCCAGTGTATAACGGGTGCTCCTGTCCCCGGGTTAGAGTGGTCGGGGCATGAAACTACCGCACATCTTTATCTACTGTCAAAATTAAGCACGCATAGAGCTATACCGTCCTCATACGTTTTCACGGCATGGCGTTTCATTCATGACAGGGAAAACTTTACTTTACAGACAGCCACGGTTATCAGATTGGAACAACCGTATTCCAGTATTATGCGAACAATCGATCTCAGACAATTATACAGACCAAGAAAGAGAAACTACTTGGAATTTAAACGTACATGTCGAAAGATTTCAAGCACAGGTACTGCCCAAAATTTCGGAAGACATATATTCACTTGCAGCTATGCATACGTGCGATCATGGCCCATTTACGTGCGTTGTTCCAGGTTCGTAATCTATGAACACCAAATGAGGAAGTTCACTTTTTGGCCCCCGTGCCCAAGGTATTTTCTCTTCCTCAACTCTTCCTGTTCTTCGTGCCCATATATAACAAAAACTAACTACACTGTCTGTGTATTTGTCATGCAATATTAACAATAAATAATAAGCAAACAATATAGATATATCCAATGTTCCCTCTAACCTGCGCGGGTGCGCGGCAGTGCAGAACCTGAAATGCTCCCGCGCACTTTGAAATGTTGCCGCGCAGCTGGAATCGTTAAATTTTAATTGTAAATATTCTTATTACGCGTATAACAAAAAAAACTTTAAAGTGCCGCGCAGTCGTCAGGTCGTGTAAAAATTTTCTGCTCAGAGCAGTAGTAGGTCCGCGCAGCAGTAAAAGCAATTACAGAGAACGCTGGATACATCTAAAATAATACTTACGTTAACTTACTCAAACACAAATTAACAGAAAAGGAAAGCTTAACGCAATCATTTCGGCCTGGAAGTTTTAATGAGGTGCGTTTTTACATATCTTACATACAATATGATTCCTCCACAGTTCGCCGTTCCTGTCTGTACTTAGCATTTACAAAGATTCAAAATATTACAAATAACCATCCCTAAAGGGTTCAGAGATTTTAATGCTGGTGCAAAAGAAAAAAAAGTCACTTGTATCCGGACTTGATGGTTAATAAATTGCCAGTCGGTGGCAAGTATTAACTCAACTTCAATCAAACATTCAGGTACATAACGATTACTAACAGAGGGTCTTCACGCACCAGAACGACCGTAGAACTGCTTCATGTAATACAACAACCCTTACCTGCATGGCTACTGTTCCACGCTTAGTTTACGAGCTACGCTGTTTTCCTACTTGATACACAAGTCACAGCTTACGGCATGGACTTCACCATTTTCATTTTCCCTGCTCCACTCCTTAAAGCATATATGGCACAAGTTTAGTCGGGCAAATCTCTTAGCACATTACACTGTGCATGTTTCCCAGCATCACGTTTGCTATACCATTCGGGCAGAATGGCACAAAATGTGTCAGATGAAAGCCACTAGAGTGTCAGATTGCCCATTCCAACGAAGTGCAAAGGATATGTGCAGGCATGGGATCAGGTAGGAATATTTCACGCAAGTGTCCGCTATAATGTGTGCGTGCTAGAAAATATTCTGAATAAGTGCGCACTTATTGTTTTCGCACAATTGAAAATGTTTCATTATCTCTGATGCTGTAGAACCTTACTGTCAATGTTGCAAGCAAAAGAAAACTATTACAAGAATGGGAGTATTATTCTTTACTGCAATACTGGGCATTCTTAAGAGATCACGGTCTTCCAAGCGACTGCCTTCAGTTTATAACATATACGTAAAATAAACGGTAAAATTGTCCCCATGCACGTCATGAAAGCATGTGGGGGAGTTGAGGGGTTAGTCCCATCATTATTAACCTCGGCACTGGATCCAGGTAAGTGGTCAGCTTCACGCCCCGGACGCTTTATCCCTGGGGTTCACTGGATAGGAGGTCGAGCGGGTCCCAGAACCAATGTGGACGTTTTGAAAAGAGAAGAATCTCTCGCTCCCGCCGGACACACCGAACCATGACTTTTCGGCGGTCCAGCCAGTAGCCTAGCCCTTATACCGACTGAGCTATCCTGGCCCCATAATTAATTATTTGAGAGGAAAAACAGAACAAAGCAAAACACAAAACGTCTGCGTATCGGACCAAATGTCGCAGTCAAATAACTCCATCTTGTACTCTGTAGGTTCGAGTTCGAATCTTGCACGAACACATGATATGTTGTTTTCAGGTTTTCCTACGTCCTTCACACACACACACACACACACACACACACACACACACACATCTTTTTGTCACTGTCAAATCACGCGACCATGCGACGGTAATAGGCTCTCAGTTCAAGAAACGTTTTTATTCAGTCTAAACTAAGAATCAGTCACGTACTGGATAAGAAACCAATTCTCTCAAACTATAAGAACGATCTCAAGTTGGATCAGGTAAGAGGCAAACTGGCAGAACAGGGCTTCAGTGAAGAACAGAAGAAAACATTCTGTGGTGACACGCGGCAACAGAAAAACAGTATTTCAAAGTCGTGTATTCAAACACCATTTAAAGCAGCATGCAAAGTGCACCTGTGCAGCCTACTCAGTGAGTCAGAGGCAAGATGTCGGATGCATGAAACTTGAGAATTATACACACTTCTTACTGTTGAAAACTGAGAAACTTACAAACGACCTGGAACAGGCCTTCCTAAGGATCGTCATAAACTAATACGATGACAGAACTGAGTTACTTCACGAAGTCTTCGAATTTTGTCAGTACTAGTCCAAAGAGCGCGACACAGTAGGATACCGTGTGAAGTTTATCGGTACTTCACATGGAAGTCAAATGAGAATATGTAATGTGCTACATATCTGTGAGAAGCGACCAAGGTGCAGTGGCCCCATAAGCTATTCATACATTTAACACTACAGCTTCTCCACACCTCAAGACACACAAAAACAAGATGGGCAATGTCGATGAGGAACCAAGGGCAGCCTATAATAGACAGAGCTGGGCAGAGGGAAAAAATAAATGAAGACAGAGAAAGACAACTTAAAAAAGAGTTCAGATAAAATTATAGAAACAGAACAGAGTGCGAGAAGTTCGGGGGCACCAGACGAAGAAAACAGAACGACGAGGAGTTTTGTTGAACCAGAAGGAGATAGACAGCCAGCTACTATGTTACGTGCGTGCGTGCGTGCGTGCGTGCGTGGTACAGTCTCATTCAGAAACATTCACACAAGACGTCACGTCTAATAAAAGGATCACGAGTTAGAAAATTGCGCCACTGTCAAAACTACACAACGTGCATTAAATAAAACTCCGACATTCAAAGAAAACGACAAAATATATTATTTAACTTTACGTCTTTAATACTGGAGTCACAAGGCCTTCCCCTAAGAAGATAGGTTACAAAATATGACGATTTAGTGAAACGGTGTTTTGGCCTATCCCACAGCAATGACAAAATTTTTTTTTCGTGATACGAAAACCAATTCTAAAAGAGGATTTGCAATTCCAGTAGCTGCGTTAAAAAGATACTGTAACATGTGCACAGGTTTATCATCATCATCACTGCCGCCCCCGCCGCCGCCGCCGCCACCGCCACCACCACCACCGCCACCACCGCCACCACCACCACCACCACCACCACCACTCTATAGCCGAAGAACGGGAAACGGTATCTAAACTGCCAAAGGGAAGATCATACAGTGTCGCAGCTATTCCGCGCTTACTATTCATGGTGCATATAACGCTGTCTTCAGTATTAAACTCTTTCGTGCTTCTACATTCCAGTTGCTCCTATTATTACTGGCCTCACCTTTGTTTTTACTTTCCACATGCCCTGTATTTCTATTATAAGGTCTTTATATTTTAGAATCTTCTCGGCTTCTTTCTTTATCACATTTCTGTCTCCCGGGATTTCTACATCAATTAGCATACATGTTCCTTTTTCATTATCCCGGATTATGAGGTCCGGTTTATTGTTGGGAATGGTTCTGTCGGTTTGCACTTGTTGATTCCATAATATGCCTACCATGCCCACTTGACTTGTTTCTACTGATTTTGGTACATGTTCATACCGGAGTTCACTCTCCAATTTTACCCCTAATTCCTTATATATAGTGAAGTGTAGTTGAGCACACACACTATCATGTCTTTTGATGTATTGTTCTATTGCCAACATTGGGCACGCTGACATAATGTGGTCTACTGTCTCCTCAAATTGGTGACATAATCTGCATTTGCTATCTTTTTCTGTTTGCATTATTATTATTATTATTATTATCATCATCATCATCATCATTATTATCTTTACATTTTATAACGTGTAGGTTACTGTTTTATGTAACCAACTGTCTGAGGAATACGGTTTGAACATTTCATTTAGGTGCTGAATCTGTCATAAATAATCATTTTTTTTATTGTTACGTTGTGTTGTTTCTTTCCGTGCTCATGTCGTTCGTGTTGTATCTATTTTGTGCCAGTTTTACAATCGGCCACTGCGCACTTAAACTAGCACGTCAATGTAGGACAACTGAACTGAATTATCATCTTACTCATGATTTTTAACGACGCTGTTGGTAACTCAAACTATACAGCCTTTAATAATGGGATAGTTCCCAAATAATAAAATTGAAAGAATGTAGAAAGAAAAGGCGGGACGAAGCTTGAGGTATTATTTTACCATCTGCATGGAGAGACTGGGGAATAAACCATACAACACTCCGTCAGGATGGTTGATCTCTGGATTAAGATTTGAACCCAGAACCTCTCACATACAATGCAGAAAATTTGCCCTCTCGACCGCGATGTTCTCGGTGTAGATTAAACGAAGATGCTGCATCTACCTACCTACCTACCTACCTACCTACCTACCTACCTACCTACCTACATACCTACCTACCTACCTACCTACCTTCCTGCCTGTCTACCTGCCTGCCTGCCTACCTGCCCACCTACCTACGTACCTACCCGCCTGCCTACCTACCTACCTACCTACCTACCTGCCTGCCTGCCTACCTGCCTGGCTGCCTGCCTACCTACGTACCTACCCGCCTACCTACCTACGTACCTACGCGCCTACCTACCTACCTACCTACCTACCTACCTACCTGCCTACCTACCTACCTGCCTGCCTACCTACCTACCTGCCCACCTACCTACGTACCTACCCGCCTACCTACCTACCTACCTATCTACCTACCTACCCAACCACCCACCCACTACCTATCTACCTACCTACCTACCTACCTACCTCCCCCCCATCAATCCATCCATCCATCCATCCATCCATCCATCCATCCATCCTTTCGAGCCCACGTTAATAACATACCAGGTCCTCACGGATTTTCTTTAACGTTCTAAACTTCGGACACGTGTATATCTTTACTTCCCCATCGCAGTAAACATAATCCTCTCAAGACTAAAAATGCCGGAGTATTTTTCTTTTAAATGCTCCCCAATATTCGGAAGAGCATTAACCTGAATGTTCTCTTGCTTTGAGACTTGTCCAGTGCCTAGAATCTTTGATCATCCTTAACCCTCTAACGACCAGGTGGAAGTACTTTTTAATCCACTGATTCCCGATTTCCGGAAGAGTAATGTTTTTTACGAAGGTTCCCGGGCTTCGTCTGTTTGTTCTTGTGGTAACTGTAACACGCAGATGAAGAAGAGTACGGAGTACTGCTGCAAATATACTAACAGGGGCAAAACCGAAGTATTCGAAGAAAAACCTGTCTCAGTAGCACTACTTCCACCACAAATCTCACACAGAACGGCCCGGGATCGAAACCAGGCCTCCGAGGTCAGGCCGACGACTAACATCCTGAACCATGGCACAGTTTTTTAAAGACCAAGACTAATCTGAATTGTTTTTACAGATTCAGCTCCTACCGCGCAGTAAACATACTCCTTCTCGGTTACAAAAACCAGTCAGTCACTGCTTCTGTAGAAACATAATGGCTGTCTGTTCACAGAACTGTACAAAACATATATTCACAACAAGATGCGCACCCAGAATTTTTCCTTAGGGGGAGGGGGGGCTGACCCTGACGCTATATATAATTTAGGTTTGATTTTAAAAATCATGTTATACAAATGATGTTGTACGTACAATACAACACTGTCTGCAACTGCATTTATGTGCATACGAATATAACTACATGTTCCATGACTCAATCACACTGTCCTATCTTCTTGTTTTTTAATTGTATTAATTTATTTTTCAAAATTCTCATGTATTAGTCATCAGCCGATTTCAGTGGCTGCATTTCGGATGAAGGGGACATTACGTAAAACTTTTCATATCATAATATCTACAAACTCTGTGTGTTTTAAGTTTCGGTTTTGGGGGTTTGGTGGGGCTGTAGTCCGGCAGCGCCCCCCAACTGCGCCCTTGATTCACAATGTTAGCAGAACATAGAATTTTTTATGTTAAGTCTGGTGGTAGTTAAGTAACCACCAGGCTTTAAAGGGTTAATAAACTCACTTCTTAATACCTGAAACGAGGTGTCATAAAGAGGAACATTCATTTCCCCCCCCCCCCCTCCTTTCATCTGTATGAATCACATTAATATCCAAACTCCAGTTTTATCTTTCTATATCATGAAATGGTTCGCCCGGCAAGGAACCCAGGAACGGCCACTGCATGGATCACAACAACCCCTTCTCCCACAGGTCTACTTACATGATCATTCCTACGTCCCATTCAACGCCACTAACCTGTACAGCTGGTATAGCGTCATGAAATTTCCTATGAAGCAGCACAAAAACTAGGAGTACATGGCATTAAACTGAAATCAAAAACTCATTAGATAACAGTACGCCAAAATATGTAGTAAAGCGGAACAGAAAGATGTCATTCGCAAAACCTCCTCTGGACAATCAAGGCCGGCCCGAGATATGTCCCCCGGCGGGCTAACAGTTTGGCGTCCTTTCAAATGAACATTATTTAAACTTTGTCGGCCTAGGACAGGGCTGGGGAACCTTTCTGTGAGCGCGTGCCCAAAGTGCCGATAATGTCTGGAGAAATTCTTTCGCGCGTGGAAAACCTGACAGCACCATATTTCTGATTATTCCAGTGACGTCTTAGTGCCCCTTTAGATTGGCGCCCCGGGTACCTGGCCTGCTTGCCCGCCCCTTTGGCCGGCCCTGTGACCAAAGACGTTTCGCTAAGCTAAATGAGCAATCAATAATATACTGTGAGGAAGTCAGAAAGTAGTTTTCCCTATTTTATGGCTGTGAAGGGAACGACAGCAGCAGGCTGTCGCTTTGTCATCCACGGTCCCACCGCCAGACGGCAGACACGTTCACCAAGGTACGAACTCCAGCACCGGCGAAGTTAGTTACAATGCCAACCCGCGGAAAGCGCGGACAAGAGAAGAGATGCACATAGTGTGTGCCGTGCAATCCTTAGGGACATGAAAAGTTACTCACCTGACACGATTGCCAAGCCAAATAGATCGCAGTCTAGCATTCCTTGACTTCCGAGGTGCGCACATGTCTGAGCGTACAGTTCCTTGGCTCTGGACTTCGGCTGGAAAGACAAAATCTGTATGCTAATTCCAGAAACAGAAGCGTTCGAAAGACTTTGCTCATGCAAATAAACTATGGAGTCTACATGAATATGTGAACGAAACGTTTCGTTGGTGTGTGTGTGTGTGTGGGTGTGGGTGTGTGTGGGTGTGGGTGTGTGTGGGTGTGGGTGTGTGTGTGTGTGTGGGTGTGTGTGTGTGTGTGTGGGTGGGTGTGTGTGTGTGGGTGTGGGTGTGTGTGGGTGTGTGTGTGTGTGTAGGGGGTGTGTGTGTGGGTGTGGGTGTGTGTGTGTGTGTAGGGTGTGTGTGTGTGTGGGTGTGGGTGTGTGTGTGTGTGTGTGTAGGGGTGTGTGTGTGTGTGTGTGTGTGTGTGTGTGTGTGTGGGTGTGTGGGTGTGAGGAGGGGGTTGGAGGCTCTGTGGCATCTATTATACAATAGCAGTCACTCCAAACGGGTGCACGACACAACAGGGTATAATGTTTCACGCCACTAATATTATTCGTATATCCACTGATGGCCCAATAAAAAGATAGTCCTTCATGGTTTTCCGCAGACAGCATCGTAACTTCCACTTACTCCAAAAACAAAAAAGTTTCGAACGCATCGGTGTATTGGATCGTCTTCTCACACACAACCTACTATTTCACCGCACTAATTTCTATAGCAGATACACGAAAGCTGTTCGCAAGTTTCTGCGTGCCCAGAATTTTCGGGAGTCCGCAAAGCCGAGGCGGACTTGAAATATGTTGTTGCAGTTCAAGGAATATAAGCAAATATCTACTGTCAGGTCTCATAAACCTGGGAAACCGAAGGCCCATAGCCCTGAACTGTGAGGCCATAAAGATGAACAGACTATTCTAAAATAATCAAACAATTGTGGGTTTGTTCACAGGAAAAGCTTATTCATAAAATTGTAGAACTAAGTAATAATAAATGCGCTTAATTCGACAGTCTTAAAACTAACTAGGCGCGTAATCAAAATGTGTGATTAGATTACTATTTTCTCGGGAAATTTTTCAAAAATTAAAAGATCGGAAATTCCAGCACTTGGGATGCAAATTCTCCGACGTGTCTGCCTTGCATGGAGAAGTAAAGTTAAGCAAAATTACAGTTGCTCCTGTACACGCCATGAAGGTATATGGGGAAGTGGAGGTATAGCTCCACTCATTCTTAACTTAGGTACTAGATGGAGATGAGTGGTTAGTTACACGCCCCGGAAGCTTTATTCCTGTGGAAAGGACCTGCCGGTATCCACTGAACAGAAGGCCCAGTTTGCCTCAGCCGGTTTCGACGCTTTGCAGAAAAAACTCTTTCGCCTGCCACGAACCAAAAACCATGATTCCTCGGTTGCCCAGCCACTAGCTTAAGTCACTACAACTACGCACCCCGACTGTTTTGATGCGGAAGTAGGCACTAATTCCTTGCCCTCCGTTACACCTAAACTGGCAGAACGTCAATCGCCACAGACAACGAATAGACATACCTATATAGAACTTTATATTGTTAGCACTGTGTATTTTACAGTACATGAATAGAACGTACCAACTAACGCACTTTCTTTATTAACATTAACAAATATCCCCCGACATATGTTTCGGCGTTGTAAATTGCCGTCATCACGGGGTCGCTTAGTGCGAAGTTCACTTAATCATCCATTGGGTTCGGGAGCAGAGCATTAAAACTCACCAGTTCACTCTGTCGCTTTCCGAAGCGCTGATTCCATTCACAATACACACATATATCTTAACGATCACCAACATAAGCTAAAATATGTAAAATAATGTCATGTACACTTGTCTTTAAAAATTGTTTCAACACTTCCACTCACAGTTAAAAACTGATAAAATCAGATAATATAGACACCGTGTGAGCATTTCGTGTACTTGCTTGATAAAGGTCGTCTTATGCTGGTACTATAGGATGAGTGGTTATGTATCCATACAGGTGTAGCTGAGTTTTGAGCTATTATCCTGTAATTAATTAACGTGTATTAGTGTGGTTGAATAGTATGTAAAACTTCTAGTCGAAATCATTAGGATATTCCTACATACCTGTGGCCTTGTAGAATCTATACTATGTTGACTTTGCACGGTTGGGTCTGTAGTGGTACTGGCCTGGAGAATGACGCTTTGTGTCTGTGTGTCGAGGCTTAGTTTGGGGTGGTGATGTATGGAGGTAGGCGTGTGCGCGAAGATTAAACTTGGATAATGGCGTATAAGCGGTTGGTATCGGTTAGGGTTTGTTCATTTATGAGTAAATCTTGCTTGTTGTGTAGTTGTAAGTAGAAGTTTTCCAAACAATTCATGCGTGAACCTTTTGTTCATGGTTTTATAAGCTGCAAGGTGTCCTCGATGGGGCCAAATTGATGTCTGTTATTCAGAATGTGCAGTGCATATGCTGATTTTGGACTGTTTGTTTTGATGTATCGGTGATGTTCTGCATATCTTGTTCTTAGATTTCGGCCAGTTTGTCCGACGTATGTCTTATTCCAAGTGAAGCATTTTAAGCTGTATATTCCACGGACTATGTATGTGTTTGTGTCTTCATTAAAGGTTCTTAATCGCTGATGAAGTGTATTTGTTGCGTGATATGCGATATGTAAATTGGTGTGTTTTAAAATGTTTGTAACTTCCGTATTAGTGGACTATGGTATCTGAACGTTATCCATTTCTGGGGTTGTTTATCGTGTGTATTGTTTTGTATAGTGTTAGGTTTTCTTTTCGTGATTCTGTGACTTAACTGTGTAGTAAGGTTGAGTGGGTAACGGTTGTTCTTCACTATATGATATATAGTGTTCATCTCTTGTTTCCGTGTTTCATGAGAAAGTGGTAGCTGTTGCATTCTATTTAGAAGAAATCTGTAGGCTGATAAGTTTGTGTTCTATTGGATGATTCGACGTGTAACGAATGGTAGTGTCAGTGGTTCTCGGTTTACGGTATATGTTAGCTGTTATTGTGTTTGTGTTTCTGGTTAGTGTTAAATCAAGAAAGTTTATCGATTTGTCTTCTTCCAATGTTGGTTTGAATTTTACGTGTTGGTGTATTCTATTCATGTAGTTTTGAATTTCATCAGCTGTGGTTTTGTGAGAGTCGAAAACTAACAGGATGTCATCGATATATCTATTGTAGAAGCTGATCTTTTTGTTCCCAAGGTTGCTTTTTAGAATTCGGTCTTCACAGAATTGTAGGAATATTTCGATTATGAGGCTAGATATGGGTGAACCCACTGTGACGCCTTTATTTGGTTGGTAGAATTTATTATTGAACTGGCAGAAGTTTTGTGTGCCTCAGCACACAGATACAAAGCGTCATTCCCCACGCCAGTACCACTACAAACCCAACCGTGCAAAGTCAACATAATATAGATTCTACAAGGCCACAGGTATGTAGGAATATCCTAATGATTTCGACTAGAAATTTTACGTACTATTCAACCACATTAATACACGTTAATTAATTACAGGATAATAGCTCAAAACTCAGCTACACCTGTATGGATACATAACCACTCATCCTATAGTACCAGCATAAGACGACCTTTATCAAGCAAGTACACAAAATGCTCACACGGTGTCTATATTATCTGATTTTATCAGTTTTTAACTGTGAGTGGAAGTGTTGAAACAATTTTTAAAGACAAATGTACATGACATTATTTTACATATTTTAGCTTATGTTGGTGATCGCTAAGATATATGTGTGTATTGTGAATGGAATCAGCGCTTCTGAAAGCGACAGAGTGAACTGGTGAGTTTTAATGCTCTGCTCCCGAACCCAATGGATGATTAAGTGAACTTCGCACTAAGCGACCCCGTGATGACGGCAATTTACAACGCCGAAACATGTCGGGGAATATTAGTTGATGTTAAAAAAGAAAAGTGCATTAGTTGGTAAATTTATTCATACCTATATAGGTTACGGGTGAGTAAGCGGCTTTTTAAATTGAACATAACTAATAAACGACCACATTCACATAAACAACTTAAGAGTTATTACAGCATAAATAATAAAAACAAAATAATCGAGTTTCAGTTTTAAAGTTGTTCATTCCGTGAATTCTGGGTCAATGTATTCGTTTATTAAACCAACCACATGCACAATATCAGACACATATTAACAGTCGACAGCCTGCTCCGACATATTTCGTTAAAAATATGCCATCATCGGGGATACATGTACCAAGGTTACAACCAGCTACAAAGGGTGAAATAATATTTACAAACTTTCGTAACCTGTTTTGATCCGCAGTTCACCACCTGAAGATGGTATATTTTTATTGAAACATGTACGAGAATTGTCTCTACTATTTACACGTACTTGATATTGTGCATTTGGTTGGTTCAATAAACGAACAGAAGGCTCGAGTTTGTTTTATTGCTATAATAATAATAATAATAATAATAATAATAATAATAAAACAATACATCGAACGACATGATAGAGTGTGTGCTCAACTACGCTTCAATATATGTATGGAAACAGGGGTAAAATTAGACAGTGAACCCTGGTATAAGCATGTACCAAAATCAGTAGAAACAAGTAGAGAGGGCCAGGTAACCATATTATGGAATCAACAAGTGCAAACCGACAGAACCATTCCCAACAATAAACCGGACATCATGGGATAATGAAAAAGGAACATGTATGCTAATTGATGTAGAAATCCTGGGAGACAGAAATGTGATAAAGAGCTGCGAAGATTCTAATGCATAAAGACCTTATAACAGAAATACAGCACATGTGGAATGTAAAAACAAAGGTGACGCCAGTAATAATAGGAGCAACTGGAACCATTTCAAAATCCTTCAGAAAATACTTGAGCAGCGTACCAGGAAAGCACGATATCAAGGAACTAAAGAAAACAGCTATATTGGACACAGCACACATACTTCGGAAAGTGCTAATGTAGAAGCACAAAAGAGTTTAATATTGAAGACAGCGTTATATGCACCATGAACAGCAGGCGCGGAATAGCTGCGACTCTGTATACCCTAGAAACATGGTTTGTTTCAGGTATATAAGTGTGAATACCATGCACAAAATAAATAATGTAATAATAATAATAATAATAATTATTATTATTATTATTTTCTGCAGCCAGTTTTAACTGGGAGGTAAATACGAAATACTCCGCTTCACTATGCAACAAAGGTTTAGCAGGCACAAGTACAATGAAAAAGCGTACAAATAAGGAAAACGAAAGAATAATTCAAACTCGCAGCAGCGGGTTTGGGGGCAAGTAAGCTTAATGTGGACGTAATAGTATGATCAAATGAAGTTATTTTTACTTCCTTCTCAGTTTATTCAACGAAGCTATGCCAACCACAGATACTATGGAATGTCCAGTAAGAACTGACAAACTCTGTGAAGCAGGTTTCATCTTGTGAAACAAATTCACGGAGCCATAGACACAGTCTTTCCATATCTTAAGCAGTCCGTCCGCCTGCAGTCATTATCCTGCGCCAGATTCATCGAATACACACCTCTTAACAAATGACATTACAATAGTGCGTTCAATTTGCCTCTTATTTATTGAAAACAGCCAACTCCAAAATCAGACGACATTATAAGGAACCATTCACAGAATTTAATTCGTTCAGCTTGCTGTCACTTCCCAAATTCAACATATAATCTAAATTTCTATCGGAAAGGAATGGTAATAAGTTTCAAGTTTGTATACTGTTATATATAATACATCGTGCAAAGTGTCGGAGTTCGCAACAGAATGAAAAGATCAATCAGGCAAACGCCAATTGAGGGATATGACAATATTTTATTTACCGACCCGACGTTCAAATATTTCTGAAGAACATAATGAAAACATCTTCGAATTAGCGTACCATCTTCTGAAATGTGATACCGTGTCATAGGGCAGGAAGGCATCCGGAGTTACACCTTAGAACAGGGATGCACAAAACCTTCGGCGCCAGATCGCCATGGCGAATAAATTTTGTACGATGGCGGCTAATACCACGTAACTCTGGGTTCTCAAAATGGATCTCGCTTCAAGGCACTTTCCTGGCACCTAGAACTTTGAAGTGGGTCCTAAATTTTTGAAGAACTTGTGTACCCCTACCTAGAAGACCATAATCTTAATAGTCACGGCAGTGAGAACTTCAAACATAATGTCTGTCACGGTGCTTGGCTAAAGAATCTGAATGCTTGGTTTTGGTATACAGAAGTAATATCCACTAAAATTAAAGTTCTGGTAAACGTGTTTAAATTCTCAGTACTTCACCTGCAATAATAAGGTAGAAAATATACCTACACGTTACTGCAGTAAGGATTTACGTCACTTCTAAAGAATTTTAACAAAACTGGAGAAAACCTCTCCAGTTACTACCAATCAAGGGCAAGGTTATGAAAAATTCCTACCATACCGCTTCCATCCAACTTGCCTTCTGTTGCAATACCTATCTTAACAACAGCATAGATGGCAGGAATTATCAACTGAAAATACACGCTTAAGGGCCTTTCTGCAATAAACATATTTTTTGTCATTTTTAAGCAATATTTTTACTGATCTCTCCAATAAAATTCCTATTATTTTCTTTACACTGCACTTAAATTATACACATATCATTACTAGCTTCTGGGCTTGTTTGGCACCACTGGACAAGCAAAGCCTGTCGTACAGAAATACCTGAGAGTTGAATGTTTTGCATTTAATCGAATGCTAAGGCTACCACGTCGTCAGATTCCACGCATTCTCATTTTGACTGCTTTATGGACAAACAAAACTTCTCGCTTCTACTTTTATACACGGTCAGTTCGGCAAGTCAACCCGACAAATGTTGTGCGCAATTGTACCTAAGGCACTTGTTTAGTGCCCTTTCTGTAATGCGCGCGCGCCCGCACACACACACACACACACACACACACATACACACACATACATACACACACGAAGTACTCAAGGTTTATTTGCATTCATTAATACTGGCGCTTATTTCATACATACATGCTTTTGACTGGAAAGTCAAAAAGTAAAACACATCAAGATTTGTTGTCCAGGCTGTACCTTAAGAATCTGAAGGTCGGCAACGTTATCAAAGGGTTAGGAAACAGATCTATTGTTCGACAGGATGTTAATTAATTTATGTGACAAGACTTTCAAATTAAAGTAAGCTTCAGTAAGGAGAGCAAAAACCAGTAGCATCCGGTTATAAGCCGTTAGAAATACCAAGATTGATCGTTGCCAAGACATGTGGCTTCTCATGAGGTAATTTGCCGTCTTGTTCTGCACTATCACGATAAATACGTCTATGTCAGTAATCACTCTGCTTCCGCAGACCGTTTTCCTTCCCGTGAATTTGTAATGTTGTGGGCACAGTACAGGATAATCAGTACATTATCAATTCGAGCGGCATTTTGAAAGAAAGAAAGTGGAAATGTTTCTCAGGCAGTATTTTGTTCCGGGTAACTTTGGTTCCGGTTCTATTCCGCGTGGACAGACAATAAAATGGACGAGCAGAATTACGAATTCGGCCACGTCCGTTACTTGTAATGCAAGAATGTGGCAAGAACGACTTGACGGTGTTTTGTGATCGCGTATTGGGATTCGTCATATTCACAACAATGCGTTTTCTGGACGACTAACAAAAAGAACGCTTCAAGGTTTTAAGGCCTTAAAAGGAGCGTCCTAAGAATTTTAATGGGTCATTTGTGACGCTATAGACAAAACTTTCAAAGAGAGACAAAAGCTCTTTCACTAATAAACTTCCTTATAAAACTGTGCAGTAAATTCAGAGATGAGACTATAAAAACCGTGAGAAAACTTGTAGGTATTACTCGGTTACACGTGGTCTTCAACATAACTACCTATAGGCCCATTAAGTAAATGAACGTAAAGTCATCCCTATCCGCGCCATGAACGCAAATGACGCATTGGAAGTACAGCTCCACTCATTCTTAACATCGGCTCTAGAATAAGGTGACTAGTCAACTTCACGCACCGGCCGCTTTAGCCACGAAAAAGAACGCCGGTACTCATTGAATGGGACATTGACTGGGCCCTAGAACTGGTTTGCACGTGTAAAACAGAAAATTTTCTTACCCCTGCCGGGATTCGAACTTCGAATCATCCAGCTCCTTAGCCTAGTCACTATATCGACTACGCCATACCAGCTCAGGCCTATTAAGTTCGATATGAATATTTCATAACTACACTTTGAAGAATGCAATTAATTTAGATCCAGTAATAGGACTACATAAAAATTCATTTCCCGCGTAAATGTAGACACACCGCTCCTCCATTATAGAGACCACTAAGTTAATGCTGCAGAGGGAAATTAGTGTCACACCAATTCTATATTAGGCGGGAAGATTTGACAGTTGCCACCTCCAAAACGGCTGTCGAACAGAACAAGTGGAGCAGCTTAGCATTTTGAAGTCTGGCGGTTACTTTATATATCCACTACGATTTAACTTTCAAAAATTAAACATGCTGCCCATAGAATTTGTTAATGTGTCCAGTACGTATATCAGAACAACGCGCGATTATTTCCCAGTATAGCATAAACGAGAAGGAAAGTGTTTACTGAGCGGTACGAGCTGAATATTTAAATGTATTTCACGTAACTGCCAGCCTTTAAAGGGAACTGCAGGCGTACAAACCACAACGCAACTAATTCTGCTGATATATCTAATCAGATCCGTGCGGCCAGATATTACGAAACCTACTACACAAAAATATGTCTATTATTATCATTTATTACAACTACAATTATGAGAAACCGGGATAGCATATTCAATAAGTGACTAGGCCATGTAACGGGCGACTGAGGAATCGTAGCTGAACTGCAGGCAGGCCAAAAGTTTTCTCTCTTCTCCATATGGTCCAGAACGTCACTGGAGCTCCCCAACCTCGCACTAAATGGGCACCGGGAGCCCCGTCTTTGGGGACAAAGCGATGAGGGTGTGGTGCTCACCGCTTCCCTGCATCTAGTGCTGAGACTAAGAATGAGTGGAGCTATACTTCCACTCCTAATCTGCCTTCATGGCATGCACAGGAACAACTTTTAGGAACACCTCTTCAGTTAACGCACTTCACTTCTGTATTTATGTATTGCCTTGTGCCGGTATACAGTCGGTTTACCACCATTTCTGCAGACACCTAGAAACATGACAGAAAGTAACAAACGCGTGAAACAATGAAAGAAAAATAAGGAAAGAACGTAATGTTACTTTCAGCTCTACTACACAAGAGTAAAGCGCCTAAATGCACAACGTAGTAGGCAGTTATGCACATTGCAGTGGTATATGTCTAATCTCTTCATTTAACTTATGATCGTGGGTTTTAAATTCACACGATCTCTACTGCACTCTTTTACAATTACACAAACGCGCATAGCATTCTTTGGACTCACATATAAACACCATTAAAATAACTGAGGCAACGGAGAAAATAACCGAATTGAGTCTGATTCACTAAAACAGCGCACGGCAAAACGTCCCTCAAGTCTATTAGACTTGACCTCTTGAGTGTAACAGAGGTATCCAGAACATATGTGTTTACATTTAGAGTACTTTACTGCGATGGACTCCATTCGATTAGTGTGTCTGCAGCCTAAACCTCAACGGAGTGGCACGTTATGTCCTGCAGCAGTAGAGTCTATAGTCGCTTTCATCGGCATGTGTTTAAATTTCTAACATACTCTACGACGCATAGTAAAGTCATGAACAAATTCAGAAACATTCCAGCAGCCCGGAATGCCTGGGAACTGCCTTCAGTTTCCAGTGAAGGTCATATAAAAGCTTCCTGCAGCTACAGCAAATACCATACACGCTTTCATGAAGACTGTACGCGCAAGAGTGAAACAAGCAAGGTATTCATTATTGGCGTACGACGCAGTTATTAAAGAATATAAATGAGTTTAACAGTCAGCAAAAAATGTCGTCTATAATCCCCATACATATAAGTACAGATAAGGAATGTGAAATTCCTTTGCCTACTTTCCTTCCGAAAAAAGGAAAATCTTGGCTTCCGAGTTCGCCATGTCGTCTGCATGTCCCCATTTCACATTTGAACCAGAGGACCGATTTTCAATAAACTTGGTATGAAAAACTACATATTCAAGAAACCCACAGTCCCGTACATTTTAGTATCCTACGATCAGTAATAACACCGTCACGGCTGTGCGAACTAGTCAGGCGGAAGAGACACTAGCGCCACTCAATATTAGATCCCGGTAAGTCTGACAACAGACCTTGAAAAAAAGTGTAACTTTCATAGTCAAATACTATTGTAAAATATAAAGTAACAACACGGCAGCCAAGCGAAGGCTTAAAAAGACACTTTCGAGTTCACGCTTACAATTAAGGAGTCATTGGAGATATCTGGAACTAAGACCATAAACAGGCTTACATATGAGATCTACACGTGAAAATGCTTGTACCTCAACAATTACAACAAGTTAGGAAACGTCCGCGGAATGTAACACGTCTGGCCTTTTCACCCGGTTACTGCCCACAGATGTTACAGTCGTGAGTACTTTCAGCAAAACACTGCCTACTTTAATGCATATTAAGATTTCTCCGTACCTCAGCAACAGATCTACGGTCTACGTCTACTAAACATCGTTACTCAAGATTTACAGTCGCTCATGTTCAATACAGAACTCATTCTTTAGCCTCAGCTAATATCTCACAGAGAACACGTCGTACCAATTATGTAAAATGTTTCTTCGGCCGCAGTGCGTAAATTACAGAAAAAAAGCGTCTCAGTAAAATGAAGAAAACTTGTGGCGAGAGATCGTAAACGTACGTAGGTTTCTGTGTGAAGTGTTTTCTATTTTCGTCCAATTTTTCCGCAAAATCAGACTGTGTCAACAAACTTTAATGAAAAAAAACCAAATACGAAATGTTACAAAAATTCGTCCAGCGGGAGTCGCCCTGATAAATCCGGACAGACGGACAATAACAACGACGACCACAACATGCGACAGTACCAACAAATCTTTTTCTTATTTTTAACACGAAAACAACCTGCGTTTTCAACTTTAACCGGCTGCAAAGGAGTGAGTCCGCGATTCTTGCGGCGCGCCGCTAAAAGGTATTGCGCAAAAAAAAATCAACGTTGTGACATACTGAAGTAAGTTATAAAATCACCATAAATCAGTCCGAGAGCTTTGTTTGGTATCACACTGCGTATTTTTAAAAATTATTAACGCGCGGATCGCCCATGAGGGCGGGTCCCGATTGAGTCAAATCTGTCCAGTCGGCCTAAGGCCGGCCCTGCTGATGAGGATTCATGTTATGGTAAACGAACATAGGGTACATGGCTACAATAAAGCCATTAATTTAAAAAAAAATCGTTTTCCAAGTTACACAGTATACTCTTACAAATCATAATACATACTTTAACTCTCTATATTTAGTAAGTTCTGTGTATGTAATTAAGAAACATTTGTTTCGTTCGAAGTATTATTAAGAAAATATAATGACAAATGGCATTACTGTATCCGTATTGCATATGCTGTAAACAGAAAACTGCATAATACTTAAGTGCGAAATTATTTGTATTTAATTACAAAAAATGTAAACAGCGGCATCGTCCTGAGGCCTTATTCACGCTCACAATCAGTGCAAATACCACAAATTTCTGTGTGAGTTGCTGCTCTGTCCATTTCTCTCTTATCCCACGTGTTTCGTATAGACCCACGAGACCCAACATGTTTTAAAATTCGTTTATGTCAACCTCATATAACTGGCGCCAAAAAAACTGGTTGACAGTAAATACATTTTATCTCATAAAACATGGATTTTTATTGTACCCAACAAATACGGCACGACTGCATCCAGCTCTACGATTACACAAGATTTACTAAATTGCAGAGAAACAGGCAGGTACCAAAGTTCCGTTGTTGCATGCTGAAAATGAGGACTATGGAATATACGCATACCGCCCACAAATTTGTAATGTGAATTGAAATAACAGCAAGAAAGCCAAGATTATAAACTGTTGTAAGAATCTGTTCTCGCTTTTTGAGGACGTGAGCGCACAGTGTTAATGTCCCTGGCCTTTAGCAGGAACAACACTGACTGCTGCCAAAGTTCTCATTCTGCTGACCCCGCTATAGTGTGAAGATTTAAAGCCCTTGCGCCAACTGCCTCTGCCGCACACACAAAGACTTAATGGCTGGACAAAAATATCTGGCACTAATGTAGCCATGGCATTATTGCAGCCGTTTGCCTTGTAGTGTGGAAATACAGTAACAATTCGCGGGTCCTGACACAATATGAATTGTTACGGTCCGTTAAATTACCTAGCAACATTTTTCAGTTCATCTGTAAGTGTGTGGATTTGTAAGCCTCCATCCCAACATAATAGTTGGATGAACAACCCTTTTCGGTTCTCCAAGAGCGTTTATTTAATACAGCAGCAGTTACGTTTCGTATCTAGAGGTCGCTCGTGGAGATGACAAATTTACATGCACGTCCACACACGTTCTTTTACTCCACATGACAATTACTGTAACACGTAATGATACAAATATGGCACAAAGACCGTTTGTCCTGCTTTACTTCGTTTGTGAATACTATTAGCACATTTCCACGGTTGTCACACAACCCATGTTTCAAAACTTGGCAAATATTTGCTGGCAATATTCTAGTAATATATATCCCAGCTGAAAACCGCGATGTCACAATTTCAGAAGGCGGAAATACCATTGCTCTACCTGACACATTATTTTGATTACGATAACCGGGGAATGCGGATTTCTCGAATCCGCGCACCGCGTGGAAGGTGCAGGAGGCTATGCCCACACGCTTCTAAATAACCACGACGAACTTAACGATAAGGATGGAACCTTTACTATTACGTTGATGTCAGGTCGAAAAAAAATAAGTAAGAAAAACAGTAAGTAATATTAAGCCAGTACACTGGGAAAAGTGTTACTGAAGGCGAGCCATCGAATATTAGTCTGCTTTCATTATTCCACGATTTGAATATCACGCAAATTTCCGAAGTGAGTCACCTTTTCAACAGTGAGGGACGTAATGTTAACACTGTCTTGCTTTTTATTGTATTTCAAATTTAGTACAACCTGGGAATTTTACTTACAGAGTCTGTGCCAGCACCTTAGCTCTGTTATTACCTCCAAATTTCCAGATCGCAAAAGCTGACTCTTAATATAAATATAAATAGCGCAAAACTGATCACTCCATGCAAAACAGTAACAAAAAGCAGAGTTTTCCCTGCGCTTAATTAAGCACGGCACCATCACGGAGAGCAGGCATAACTCCACGCAGTCTTGAACTCTACAGTACTGTAGCAGGAATGTACATTCAGCTTCACGCCCCGGGAAAAGAACTAACAGTATCCTTTAAACAGGACGTTGGGACGGCACCAGAGGTTTAGACGTTATACAGAATACAAACATCACTTACCTCTGTCCGGAATCCAGTTACGTCCACTGACTGAACTATATCGGCTCGACTATTGCAAGCATAACGTTAGTAAATTAGGGTACTTTAAATGCGCTTTCCACTTTTTACATAGCAAACACATACGTGGGGAAACCGTGTGAGCTGTAGATAAATAATAGAGACGATGAGCTCTTCCCTGACAACGTACAAATTCTTGCCCATAAGATCTGTAAGAGACACTTTGACTCCGACAAATGTTGAGCACATCACGCCGAACATTAACACTGAAACACCTGCAGGTTTTAATATAATGTTACCTTCCTTTTATCCGATTGTAACCAAAATTTAAGTTGTTCAACATTCATTCTTAAAATTCTCCAATATTAAATTTCACAAAATGTCGTTGGCGGTTCTGCATGCCTACAGACAGGAGGACAGAGCGACTTCAACAGGCATTTCCGAGCTTAAAACCTTCCACTTGTGTTAATGGTTTGCTTTTGCCGAAATGTTCAACACTGAAGATAAGATGGTGCTCTCTCGACGTACAACAATAACATTAGCCATTACAGCTAAAAGTACTTGTCAACAATCAACTTTTTCCACTTATTTTTAAATGCAGATTCAATACTGACCGAATAACGAGAAACTTTAAATTCATATTTGGTACAGCGCGCAATTAAAAAAAAAATTCGTAGATGAATTTAAAATATTTCCACCGAATTAGATACTGCACGGAAAAATCATTTTCAGATCAAAAAATATTTGCGAAAGTTCCTTTTCATCCATGAAGGATCTGATGTAAAAAACTTAAATAATTATAAATAAATAGCATATGAAATTAATTACTCAACAACAGAAGAACAATTAACAGTTCTCAGATCCTACATACGCTAGGAAATTCTATCATGCAGATTCCAAGTGAAAGTCACGCATATTTTTCAACGAATTGGTTTATTCTTATAACTTAGCGTAGATGTAATTTGCGAAGTTTAAATATCGTCCTTGTCAAATAATCAAGTCTCCATCACAGTTCAAACAGACCTAGACTGTGTAAACAAAATACACATTCCTGTAGAATGACACTTCGTATGGCTGTTTGCTTCGCGGTGGCCCCCCCCCCCCCCCCGCTACTCCAACCAGAACAGGATACCGAGACAAAGACAGAAAACTTCATAATTTAAATTTTTAATTCATTTTAATGGACTACTGAAACTGCGTCATTATTTTCTCTAGATCCTGTCTAAAGATCTGCTGCTTGTCTTCAGGTCGAATTTTAACACAGTATAAATGAGCAAACAGACGTTCCCATCCACACAGCCTAAAGAATTCGGAATCAAATTAATGTCACGTGACACCACGCTAGTACGTCACACTCACGCCATACAGCATTAACACAAGCATGTGGGGGCGCAACGATGTCGCTATTCCCTGAGAGTTCAACTTCTTTTGTAGACAAATGTCCACAACTGATTTTAGCTACCTTCCTTCAAATCGTACGCTGGGTTAACACCATTTTAACTGTATTAATATATTCAGAGTGCTCAATTTCACACAGGGAGTTCAACTGAAAACCGAACCTCGACGCACGGCAAGCAACGGCCCTACATTTTCTCGTATTACGTATAACTCACTTACCCCATGCAGAAGATTTCTTGAGAAGCTAAAAATTCCTCAGCTAGTTAAGAAATTCGTTGTATTTTTTGGAAACCGAAGGTTCGTTACCGCATTCAAAAGAGCCCGCCCGCAGAAACATCTGCTCTTAATATCTCCGTGAAAGCAACTCTTGTTTGTCAGGTTATTTCCCAAATATTTGAACTTCGCCACTTTCAAAGAATTTATCGCGTATCTACATGCCGTGATTTCGTCCTGCACTGTATCCACGGGACTTAGACGTATACATCGTTTTCACAGCATTGGCTTCTAGACCTATCCTCCTGCCAGCGACCAGCAAAGCCTCTGCGTTTTGCTTTACAGTATGCATTCTTTCATCCATTAAATTAACCCTTTAAAGACGAAGCGTATCTGTTTTGTATAAGGACTCAGTGCGTACCGCGCTGTAAACACTCTCCACGTCGGTTATAAAAACCAATGTCTTAATGTTTTATAAGGCAAAAGTTGCTGTTTGTTCTGAGATCCGTACAAAACACATAAACGCAATGTGGGCACCACGTAGAATTTTTTAATGTTAAACTTGGTCGTATGTAAAGTTACCGCTAGGCTTTAAAAGGTTAATATCAACATAAACCAGAACACGATGTGCATCATTCAATTTCAAACCACCCTGGTACGCGTGAACGGTCCGTATGGCGTATTTTAAAGCAAAGTTGAAAAGCAACGGCGATAAAGCATCTCCGTGTTTCAAACCGTTCTAAATAGAAAACATATCAGACAAACGTTTCTCCATCCCGACATTTAAGGATATTATTCTTGGGGTCGGGGGTGCAGTTCACTACCTTGTCACAGACGCAAAAGACCTCAGTAACGGTTCTGCCCCTACCGTTTACCCTCTGAGAATCACCAATTTGCAGACCATCCCTACTGTCTCTAAATGAAGGAAGGAACGTGTTACAATGAAATAAACGGAAAAGTGACGGAATGAAGACAAAGAAAACACTTTAAGCACAAGTTGTATGTGCAAAGGCTTCACACTGCAACAAACACAGAAAGCCATAACAATCCAGTCAGGTGCAACAGAGCTCAAGCAGTCCTTACGACTGCTACAACTTGGTATTTGGAACGCAGCTTTCTCTTCTTCAGAAACTACACGTACCAAGAGGCATGCATACATGCGTGTCGATGAGTGTCTTCTGATGTATGTAGGCCTATTCACGCGCAACTGCCACGTTACACGTCAGTTTCTCCTACACACACAAAACAGAAAAAGCTTTCTGTCTCGGCAGTATTCTCTTTTATTATCTAGCTAACACCACAAAGATTAAAATATACTAAACTATAATTCTGCTCCTGCGCCACAAGCCAAAAGGTCGCGGGTTCGATTCCCAATGAGGTCATTGGGATTTTTTATTGACTTACTCCTTCCGGCCGCACTATGGCCCTGGGATCGACTCAGCCTCTAACAAAAATGAGTACCAGGGATCTCTCCTGAGGGGTAAAGGCGGCCGGTGCTTAGGGCTGACAACCTGACCACCTTCCTGTGCCGAATGTTTAGAAATTCTGGAAACGTAAATCTCCTGCAGCCCTAAGGGCCTGTCCAGGCCTGTAATTGGTTAACTTCAGCTTAGCTGTAATATTAACCGTTGTTTTATATGAGGGTGAAACTTAGTCCTCACTTGACGAGAAAACATATGCTCAGGATGTTCCAGAAAGGGGTGCTCAGGAACACGTTTGGATCTAAAGGGAGGAGATAACTGGAGGCAGGAAAACTGTGCAACGAGGAACCTTATGATTTTTACTCCTCATCGGGCATTATTAACAGAACATGACCAAACCAAGGACAGAAGAATGGAGCATATGGCACACATGAGGGAGTAAAGAAATGCATACAGGATTTTGGTGGGAAACCCGTAGAAAAGTGACCGCTTAGGAGCCCTACGGATAGATATGAGGATAATATTAAAATTAATCTTTAATAAAGAGGATGAGATGGCGTGAACTGGATTCATCTGGCTCAAAGTAGGGACAAGTGGCGAGCTCTTGTGAACACGTTCGATTAGGTGAGCAACTACTAGCTTCTTAGGAAGGGCTCTGCTCCACAATACTCGGTCTTAGGTCAAATGCTGGCAGGATCGAATTTTTATGTGAGTCATTCTACTTGTCACCGCAGTGATGTTCAGCACGGAGTAGACAAGATAGTGAAAGTGCAGCTCACTCTGGCATATGACTTTCGAAGCTTGAGACGGTTCAGAGCAGGCCCGCTCAGCCTTTTAAATGGTTGGGGCAACTTCGGTAAAATTTGTTCTGCACGTAGGCAACATGACATGCAATACACAGAATAAAGAATGAATCATTACACACATACTTACTCGCATAATTTTACCTCCGTGGTTTTCTATACATCATCTGCATTAAAATGTACTGATATTAATACGAACAATTAATAAATGCAATTCACACACAGGTAGGATGTCGCTACTGTTAGTACATTTTTACGAAATGAACTGGTAATGTAATCCATGCCTTCATAAATAAACAGCTTTCAAGTTTTGAAAGTTGCTTCGGCTTTCTTCGGCTTTGCGAGGGAAAGGGTTTGAAGACGTTTTCTTATTTGCAGTGTCTAAGCGGGCAAAATAACATTGTGTCGAGGGCAACACCTTGCTCGGGAACTGCGGCTTGGACGGACCAGGTTTAGAATAACCAGTTCGCCCCGGAAACATTCCTCATCAACAATTCGCAGCGCACGCACGCACGCACGCACGCACGCGACATTATTAATTCAAATCCACTCTCCACTTATCCGAAATGGCTCAGAGAAAAACGCCTAAACTCCACGAAATTTAGAGGCCTTCCGATCAATGAAGCAGCTCTGTGTATTAGCTCGTCTGCTTTCTTAACTTTGTACTTGTAAAATACGTGCTGACGAAACCTCGGACTGCGTCTGTACTTAAACATGCACACTACGGCTTATAAATTGATCGATGGGCCCTGATGGGTTTAAATTCTTAATCCAAATTATACTGGGCCTCTGAAATCGTTGCTTAGATTGTTTTGGTGAAGGTGGGTCTTTTCCAGGTTCCCTACATTCCAACTGATATAAAGTATACAGATCTGATGCAGTCTTACGAAAGCGAATAACGAGGTATGCTTTGCATGTGTATGAAGCTAATGACGGTCACAACAGCATCTCTGAAAGAATGCTTCGAAGCGTTCGCGACCTGCGGAACACGTGAAACAGCTTCGTCCGTCCATGCGACCGTACGCACGGATCAGCATAGCGACCTCTGAGAATTTTTAACCCTTTAAAGACGAAGCGTATCTGTTTTATAGGACTCTGTGCGTACCGCGCTGTAAACACTCTCCACGTCGGTTATAAAAACCACTCTCTTAATGTTTTATAAGGCAAAAGTTGCTGTTTGTTCTGAGATCCGTACAAAACACATAAACGCAATGTGGGCACCACGTAGAATTTTTTAATGTTAAACCCGGTCGCATGTAAAGTTACCGCTAGGCTTTAAAAGGTTAACAAAATTTGACAATGCGAAGTTTTACTAAAAGTTGTTGAACAAGCGGGGTCTGCCGGAATGTAAATTTACTATTCTTACATCCTGAGTTCTCAATTTTCTACTCCAATAACAACAAATCAGACTAGTTGCACTGCTATTCCACCACACTTCCACACAGCCTCCGTCACACTGCGGAATGACAGTGTCTGTCACGGTTGACAGGAGTCCGCGTGCTCTGTAATCGGCCATCGAGTCACAACTATTTATACCTCGCGACCAGTAAATTTTGCAGCCGCGACCATTTTGCTTCAGTGCTAGAAACGGACGATTTTATGTTATTCATCTCCGTGCATATGATCAATACAGTAAAAGAGATCCAACTTATGCACAATGTTATTGTTTATTTATAAACCTTTGTCTTTTAGTTCCACAACATGTTTCGGCAAACAGCTATGCCACCATCAGGGGCTATTATTACAAACTGCATAAGATGTGCATTAAATGGGAATTATACAACGGTAATACAGTTAAAAATGTTAAAAAATTCTGTAAAGTTCTTGTGCTGGTTTGGCGTTATGTTGCTGACTTTCGGCCTGGTGTCCCTAAGGCATGTAATTCCAAGGGGTATATGCTGTAGGATATCCCGCGTATTGGGCCAGATGTATCGAGTAACAGTGTGGTGGAACATGCCAACTGAGCAGCTGGCATGTTCCACTTTTAACTGTTTTACCGTTTTATAATTCCCATTTAATGCACATCTTATGCATATTTGTAATAATACGCCCCTGACGATGGGATAGGTATATGCAGAAACATGCTGGGGAACTAAAAGACAAAGGTTTATAAATAAACAATAACATAGTGCATAAGTTGGATCTCTTTTACCGTAAACGGATGACACTCGCACGGTGACGCATTCACCTGACATAATGAGTCAGTGTAGGTTTTTTAGTCATCAAATTATACGCCATGTAAATCCATTTTCTGACCCGACCTTCGTATTTCAATTGTAGTTATAGTGAGCAATTAAACTACAACATAACATGAGTACCTAACATGCGTGTCTAAGAGCATATCCAGTCAATCTTGTGAAATTGTCATGGAACAGAAAACGTTTCTGCCAAAATGATGTACAGAATATTGCAATTCAAAACGCATGTTTAAAACATTTCTCCTTGAGTCTTGCATTTTTTGAGATAATTAACTAAAACGCAGAACATACACACATTTATGAACTTGTGTATTCAGCAAGCAACAGCTGTCTTTCGAACGGTCAGGAATACTGACAAAGTGTCTTACTGTTGGCAAAAATTACATGAAGTTTCCCAAATGTAACTGGAGCTGCAGCAAAAGTTACTTTATTGAACTTTAGATGTTGTGTCTTTCCACACAATTACACGTCGAACGCACCAGGACTGCTATGTTATGCATACACTCCATATTTTCACTGACTGAAGCAGGCGTGCAAACGGAATTTTTCTCTTGAAGGGGGGGCTGGGGGTAGTGGTTCTCCGTGAAGGTACGTATAATTCATGTTTCATTTTAAAAACCGTGTTATAAAACTCATGTCATACATATAACTGTAACATAACACTATTTGAAACTGCATTTATAGTAAAGGCTACGTATTCTGCAAATGTAATAACGCGTTCCATGATTCTAAAATCGTGTCTACAAAATCTGTTTTCTTTTAAATTTCGATTTGGGTTGAGGCTGAAGCTCGGCAGTCCCCCAACTTTGGGTTCGCACCTGAATTTAAGGCACAATCCCACAGTTCGTCTTCAGCGTAAGTTACACAATATGCCGACTCTAAAGTCACTTGTCTTTTAAAATAAGCAATTAAGTGTACAGGCAGTTCTCAGTTTATATGTATTTCGGAAAAAAATTTTCTGCTGAAGAATAATGCTTCGTTTTCGTCAAAGGTAAACTTAAATTAGTACTAACTAACTAACTAACTAACTAACTAACTAACTAACTAACTAACTAACTAACTNAGTACTAACTAACTAACTAACTAACTAACTAACTAACTAACTAACTAACTAACTAACTCCATGGAGCAGAGGCCTTCTTGAGAAGCTAACAGTTTCTCAGCTAGTCAAGAAATTTCCCACATTTTATGGAGTCCGAAGGTTCATTACCGCATTCACAAGAGCCCGCCACATGTCCCTATAGTGAGCCAGCTCACTCCAGTCCATGCCCCCCCCATCCCACTTCTTGAAGACCCATTCTAATATTATTCTCCATCTACGCCTGGGTCTCCCAAGTGGTCGCCTTCCCTCAGGTCTCCCCACCAAAATCCTGTATGCACCTCTCTTTTCCCCCATACGTGCTACATGACCCGCCCATCTCATTCTTCTCGATTTGATTACCCGCATAATACTTGGTGATGAGTACACGTCATTAAGTTCTTCGTTATGTAGTCTTCGCCACTCCCCTGTCGCCTTGTCCTTCTTAGGCCCAAATATCCTCCTCAGCACCCTAGTCTCGAACACCTTCAGCCTTTGTTCCTCCCTCACTGTGAGAGACCAAGCTTCACACCCATACAAAATAATAGGTAAAACTACAGTTCTGTATACCCTAATCTTTGTGTTTTTGGATAACAACCTGGAAGACAAAAGATTCTGCACTGAATGATAACACGCATTCCCCGACTTCAGTCTCCTCTTAATTTCTTCATGAATGGAGTTTCGATTCATTAGGGTTGCTCCCAAATATTTGAATTCTTCCACCCTTTCAAAGGATTTACTATCTATCTTTATGTTGTGACTGTGTTCTGCATTCTGATTTCGAGACTTGACCATGTACTTAGTTTTCTCAGCATTTACTTCTAGACCAATATCCTTACTAGCAATCACTAAATCATCTGCGTTTTTCTTTATACTATGTACGCTTCCGCCCAATATATTAACATCATCAGCATAAACCAGAAGCAGATGTGTACCATTCAATTTCAAGCCCTCCTGGTTTGCCTGAACCCTCCTAATGGCATATTCTAAAGCAAAGTTGAAAAGCAATGGCGACAGTGCATCTCCTTGTTTCAAACGATTCTTCATAGTAAACGTGTCAGGCAGATATTTGCCCACCCAAACTCTGCTATAGGTTTCATTTAGACACGTTTATGTTAACCTTACTAGTTTCATGGGGATGCTACACTCGATGAGAATATTATACAAGACCTCCCTCCTAACTGAATCATAGGCTTTCTTGAAGTCTATAAATAGCTCATTAATTTTAGCTTTCAGATATTCCTTCTGCTTGTCCCTGAAACGTCTACTAGCTTCCCGTCTTACGTTATGCAGATTATTTCCATTATTTTGGTTTGAATTCTGTAACCACTAAATTTTAGCCTGCTTCCTTTTATCTAAAAATTGTGCATATTCTGCATCAAACCATGGTTTATGCTGCTTCCGTTCATGCAGACCTAGACTCTCTTGAGCTGAGGTTTTGATATTCTCTTTAATGTTTTCCGAAGCCCTATTTATGTCCTCACTAACATTTAAGTTTTTCAAAGCTGCAAACCTGTTTGAGATCTTAAGCTGATACTGTTTCCTAACCTCCACTTCACTTAGCTTTCAATTAGTACTAATTTATTATTTTTTGTACTTTTCGCTTGTTGAAAGTCTTATGGTACTTCCCTTTAGCCTCGATTTCGTCAACTGCAAGACTGGCATAAATATACAAAGTAAACACATGCGGGATGTGAAATGAAGTTACGATTACAGGTTGCGTATGGTCTCGTGCGTTGTAACACCGTGAAATTTTGTAGCGAATACCTTGCTTTCGTAGAAATATCCTGCCTCCATCTTCAGGGCTAGTGATGGCAGCTAGGGCTTACAATACTGTGATCCCCGGATCCCGCATACCGGCATCCCGATAATTTTTTACGGTGTTCAAATACCAGTATTGATACAAAAATATCGGTTTTTCGGTACTAAATTAAAAATAACTGTTTATGATTTATTCACATAGAAATTATAAAATCGACAACACTAAACCATTAATATTACTAAATTTGCGGCTAGAGGATTTTTATCCACAATACAAACGTAACGTAACCTGAAAACGTCATGAAACTCAGATCTTGTTTACTAGACACCCTGTTGCACACAGAAGAAGTAAATATTGTATGTTAATAAATAATTTGAGAGAATGTTGTATTATAATAACCTAAAAAAATTTTCTGATAGCGAGGTAGTTTTATAACAACGCGTAACGTCGAGTTATGACGTACTTATCACCGGGACAAGACACCAACCGACCACCTTCCTGGAACTGGAATACCGGTATCCCGGTTACATAAATTAAAAATACCGAAATACCGCTATGAAGATATTGACAGGTACTTTGAGCCCTAGTGGCAGCACGTTATTTTACGTCAGCATCCACCGATGATACACACAAACCATAAGGTCAAACTCTAGATACACAACGCAATGAAGATCACAAACTTTGCAACTTAAGATTACTTGTCTGATTGTTGCAGTATAATATTCAGCCACATACAGCCTATTGCTGAAGTGTGTGTTTATTACGACACGCTATCTACTGGCATTAAACCACAGACATATCTCAGCAGCGATTTGACACAGATATTGTAAAACCTTGGTTGCTTTACATCGTATCTTCAAATTATCATAAAAACAATTACATACAACTAGCCACTTTGTTGCCTTTACTGCTGCTTCTTGCTAGGCAGGTTCTTTATCTCCATGGTATGGCGCATCATCAGATCCACGGTGGAGGTGTCGAGCAGCAGCCAGATGGCAGCTACAAACACATGGAATACGCAGTTCAAAGGGCGGTCCTAGAACCGCAGAAGTAACACCATGTTACGAGATGTCACAAAGAGCAACTCGATTGGATTTACCAGCTCAGCAATTAACAACTAAGCTAAATTTAAACAGTAGTGTTAACAGTCACAGTATTTACGCTACCTCTACGGAGTAGCAAAACGGGTATATAGTGTACAGATGGATTACTTCCATGAAGACCCTCTCACTTTGTGTGACGACCTCAGTGCTAGCCTCACCAACTGCCCAGATAAATACGAACTAAACGTCACAAAATGAGCAACAGTAATTCTAATTGCAGCGACAGTGCAACAACAGCTCCTCCGGTTCACAGAGGTGTAACCTGGCCGTACGGTGCTACATCAGTCACGTGATTATAGCTGCCACGTATAAAAAAGGGGGAATCCAATGGTAGTACTATTTTCCTTCTGACTGCAGCATTGTTCTACGCGCACACGGCTTCGCCAGTCTCGCGACGTAAGCGTAGGCTCGCTAACCAAACGCCAGGGGCTTTATGGAAATAATCTAACTATACCAAGAACATGGTTTTCAAATACCAACATCAGGAAACTCAACCGTCGCTTTGAATACCGTGGGCGATGTCTATCATGTGCAACTTTATTATCACACGCGTCATGGTTTGCACAGTGGGAATGCAAATACCGCACCTCCTGTCGTCAGCCGGTGAACTACTTGTACATACATGCATACATACAGACAGACACACACACACACATACAAACATGCATACATACACACACACATACATACATACATACATACATAAATACATACATACACACACACATAAAAACATGCATGCATGCATGCATACATACATACATACATACATACACACACATATACATACATAATACATACATACATACATACATACACACACACACATACACACACATACAATTCCTCATTGAAGAAATACGAAGGAAAATGACGGAGATGGGAAAAATGAACTGGAACATTTAACTCTGCTGGGTTAAAGCTCACGTCGGAATCCAGGGTAATGAGTTGGCCGACACACTCACGAAGGAAGCAGCGACGGACGAAGACATCACCGAATGCTACAGGAAAGTTCCAAAAAGTGTAGTGACAAGTGAACTTGGTAGTAAAAGTGTTGAGAAGTGGCAAATGGAATGGGACCAAACAACAAAGGGAAAAATCACAAAAGAATACTTCCCAGTAGTCGCTGAAAGACTAAAAATGAAATTAAACATTACCCAAAATTTCACATGCGTGGTTATGGGGCATGGTAACATAAGATCATATTTACACCGATTTCAAATAACTGATACACCAATATGCCCTTGTGGCACCACGGACCAAACAACAGACCACTTGTTATATGAATCTGAGCTGCTAACCAAACAAAGAGACAATTTAATATCAGCAGTATTAAAGACAGACGTGTGGCCAATAAGTAAAAGTGAACTAATAAGGAAACATTTGAAAGTATTTGCTAAATTCACTAACGAAATTTCTTTAGATAAACTTAACGAAGTGTTAAATGTATCGTAACAAGTAGATTAAGTTAATTTCATAGTATGTAATAATCAGTGTAGCTATTTCAAAGCATTGTAATTGTAAACAATAAGGCATGTGGTATTAACTAACTAACTCCATGGAGCAGAGGCCTTCTTGAGAAGCTAACAGTTTATCAGCTAGTCAAGAAATTCCCCGCATTTTATGGAACCCGAAGGTTCATTACCGCATTCACAAGAGCCCGCCACCTGTCCCTATCCTGAGCCAGCTCAATCCAGTTCATGTCCTCCCATCCCACTTCCCGAATATCCATCTTAATATTATCCTCCCATCTACGCCTGGGTCTCCCAAGTGGTCGCCTTCCCTCGGGTCTCCCCACCAAAATCCGGTATGCACCTCTCTCCTCCCCCATACGTGCCACATGCCCCACCCATCTCAGTCTTCTCGATTTGATTACCCGAATAATATTTGGTGATGAGTACACGTCATTAAGTTCCTCGTTATGTAGTCTTCTCCACTCCCCTGTCGCCTCGTCCCTCTTAGGCCCAAATATCCTCCTCAGCACCCTATTCTCGAACACCCTCAGTCTTTGTTCCTCCCTCAGTGTGAGAGACCAAGTTTCGCATCCATACAGAACAACAGGTAAAATTATAGTTCTGTATACCCTAATCTTTGTGTTTTTCGATAGCAACCTGGAAGACAAAAGATTCTGCACCGAATGATAGCAAGCATTCCCCGACTTCAATCTGCTCTTAATTTCTTCATAAATAGAGTTTCGATTCGTTACAGTTGTTCCCAAATATTTGAATTCTTCCACCCTTTCAAAGGATTTATTATCTGTCTTTATGTTGTGATTTTGTCCTGCATTCTAATTTTGACACATGACCACATACTTAGTTTTCTCAGCATTTACTTCTAGACCAATATCCTTACTAGCAATCATTAAATCTTCTGCATTTTTCTTTATGCTATGTACGCTTCCGCCCAATATATTAACATCATCAGCATAAACCAGAAGCTGATGTGTACCATTCAATTTCAAGCCCTCCTGGTTTGCCTGAACCCTCCTAATGGCATATTCTAAAGCAAAGTTGAAAAGCAATGGCGACAGAGCATCTCCTTGTTTCAAGCCATTCTTAATAGAGAACGTGTCAGACAGATGTTTGCCTACCCGAACTCTGCTATATGTTTCACTTAGGCACATTTTTATTAACCTTACTAGTTTCATGGGGATACCGAACTCAATGAGAATATTATACAAGACCTCCCTCCTAACTGAATCATA